>JAXGGA010014639.1:0-31493 GCA_038373865.1 Uloborus plumipes
TAAACGTAGCATCATACTTTCAAACAGATTAAACATGAGTTAAATATTGCCAATTAGCTTTTTATTTTGATATAGTTCTTTTTTCTTATATACCTAAAGGCAAAAATAATTTGTTGGCGCGGGGCCCCTTGCCAGAGCGGGACCCGATTGGGCAAAATCGGTCCAATCGGCCTAAGACCGGCCCTGGCTGCAAATTGCTAATCTTACAGTAATTAATTGTAAAATTGTTAATTTTACAGTAAATAATAGTAAAATTGCTAATTTTACAGTTTCTTTCTGCGCATTTTACAGGTTTAAACTGGAACCTCTGCTGCCAGCATTATACTGTTGTTTTTACAGCACAATGCATCTAATTTTGTGGTAATTAACTGTAAAATTGTTGCTTTGCAGTAATAAACTAAAATTGATAATTTTATAGTTCATTACTGCGCATTTTACAGTTTAAAATTGGAATATCTGCTGAAAGTAGTATACTGTAAAAACAACAGTTTATTTTTGCAGTGTACCGAGTCTACCACTACCGTCCGCTGCACTTAAATAGATGAGAGTTTCTTTCATCATTTGTGCTAATTATATACAAATTTTCAGTTTTGGCACTTACGCCCATTCTTCTAGAACAATTTCCCAAAGCGAAACTTTTGAAAATAGATAAAAGTACGCTGGGCAACTGTTCGTAAGTTGAGAAACACTTTTTATAATTATGATTAGTACGAACTAATTAATTATGTTGCATATTACTGATATCTAATTTGAGCACAAATGTTTTATGAAACTGCTTGGCTGTCCAGAAAAATCACCAAAAAGGCCAGGATTAAGACACCTAAACGATGAGCAAACATTAAAACCGTGCTTTCTCACAAAAATTTCAAAAAAAAAAGAGGTTATGATTTTTCTTAAAAGTCCACATTAAAAAGAACGTAAATATGCTATTATCTTCAGCCAAAACGAATTTTATTCCTGTTCTAAATCCACTTATATTATTAGATGTTTCGGCATTGGCGTAACCAGACTACTGTTTCGGGGATGGCTTTACCAACTCATTTCTCGTAAATTCTATATGATAAATCAAATTTGATTTCACGTTCTGTATTCTGTTGCTTTTTGTTACAGTAGATGCTTAAGGCAGGAATTCAAGTGAAACACGGACGATCGCAACTCACCAATGCAATCGCAAATTCCCAAATTTGGATACGTTGCAATCGCAACGAGATGCGATTCTAATGTAATTCGACTTCCAGTAGCGATTGCAATTTGCGATCGTCTCGAAGCGATTGCAATGGTGTTTGACTTGAATTCCTGCCTAGGGGCTTTAATTTGAAAAATAACATACCTTTCCAATGAAGAAAAAAATTCTGATGTGTACCTAGCATCTTCGCCCCAATTAAACATAAACAGGTGTATTGTTGTGTATGAAATTATGTTTACAAAAACTGCAATAAAGATGAATGTTGCAGATAAATCAATTCATTTGTACTATCATCCAATAATGATAATTTCATTTTTCGAATGAAATTGAAAAGTAAACAGTAAAACCAAAAATTAAATAGTAATAACATTATTTTTCAGCAAAAAAGGGCATTAAAAGGTATTTTTGGAATAGTTTTGAAAATTTCGGAGGGGGTTTGAATCCTGAAAACCCACCCCTTAAATACGGGCCCGTGTTTCAGTCAAAAAATGTTTTCTCCAACGCCTGTTTTCAGTTATCCTTACTCTTCACTTCATGCAACCTACTCACATAGAAGCTGTTATGTTTGTTATTTCGTTTGTGCCAAGGTTTGTTGAATTTATAGCAGTGACCTGAAATTTTAGCTTTTTTTTTTAAAAAATTTGAGACTGGAAAAAGTAATCGATGGTGTTTGATTGAGCACTGCAAATTGCGAAACGGAGAACTGTAAAACAGCAGTAGAAAACTTTGTAATATGTAAATTAAGTAAAAATAGACAACGTTTAAAAAGTACAAATAAATACAATTTAAAAGAGTTTAAAACTCAGCAAACAGCTGTTTCGGGACTATAAACTGCAAGCCCCATCATCAGTGCATAAAAGTAAAAATAAAAAGACAGATTCACATGCCAATGCGAACAAGGGAATCTAAGATGAACCAGAATAAATAAGCCACCTAGAAGCGGGAACCGGAAGCTACTACGTCAGAGGAACAACATCAACAGTGACATCTACTGTCTAATCTTTTATCGTAAAACCTTCCTCGCATTTGCGCATGCCTGAGGTCTCTTCGGATTTTCTCAAAATAGGGGGGAAATGCGAAGAAACATTCAACAGGAAGTAAGAAGCGAAAGCACCGGCAAGTGCGTCTCCTTATCCTATCACCCCCTTTTCAAATGGAAGTGATAGTGATTGCCAGGCGCGCAATACGCAGGCAGACAGTATGCGCGAGGAAAATGAAACAGACAAAGGAATATTAAAGGAAAGATTTCCAAATACCAGGGAAAGGGGGTGTGCTCGACAAATTATTAACTACTGAAATCGAACTTTTCCAGATATAATATGATTCCCATAAATCTAAACCAAAAACAGAGGAACACCCGTGTATAATTTTAGCCGAAGAAAAATCAAAATTATGATTACAGGACCACTGATACAACAGTGTTGAGTAATGGAAGAGCGTCTACAGCCCTGTAAACGCAACAGTTTTAAGTTATAAGTTTTTTTGTGCTACCTGAAAATTTGTATCAGCAATAAAAAGCTTTGTTTGACTACTTGCGCCTCAGATAGGGCATAAACATTACTGATTAATTTCATGGGTAGTAAAAATAAGTAGCATTAAAAATATTTACCGCTTGAAATAACTAATAAAAAGATTGTGCTGCAATCGTTTGCATCTCATCCATAAAGTATTTGAAACACAATGAATAGATAAAATCGCTGACGATTTAGGGGGGGGGGGAGGAGCATCGATCCAATGATCCTTAGAGTGGTTCACAAACCAATGGTAAAAACTTTTTTTTTTCTTTTTTTTTTTTGCTCTCTACAGGTCATGGCTGTCCCTCATTTTTAATTTTCCCAATGTATATTTCCCAATTACAATTGATCAACTGCTAGCTGTTGCGGCTACGTTTGCCAATTAATCAATCTTTAGTTGTCCATGAAATTAAAAAATGCCCAACACTGAGCATTATATATACAGAGAGCGAGTTAGCAATATGAACCGAGTTTAACCGGAGTTTTTCGAAATTCTTTTTAAAAGCTCAATTTTTATTCATTGACTGCTTTAGGAGTAAGAGAGGATTGGATACTTTTATGAAAGGTTGTTCAAAAATCGAGCTCTGAGGTCTTAACCCATTAATGCCTAGCGTCCCTTTTTAGGGACGGTCCAAAAAAGGGTCTGAATTTCCCCAAAATGAACATTTCAACAAAATAATAGTGTTCAATGAGTACCTTGGTATTGTTGCAATTCGTTATTAACAGACTGCAGCACGTAACCATTGCAAAGTGCGTTCTGTAGCAGTTTTAATATTATCTTTGTCAAAAATGACATCGTTCACAATCTCAAGAAAAAAAACTAAGTTTTCAAAGTTATTCCCAGATTCCAAGTTTATATTAATTGCTGATTTTATTTCTTCTTATAAAATGTCTTTTTACATATTATATCGTAGGCAGAAAAAACATTTTGTAAAAAAAGTGTGTACCCTCTGGGGTCTATCGTAACGGGGTCTATCGTAACTTTCAAGGGACGATTTTTCTTTCCTTAATAAAAAAATTATTTTTTACATAATATTTTTTTTACTATTTTTCCTGTCCATTAAACACTGTTTGTAACCAGTATACAAAATATCTTTGGGAAAAAAGTCAGGCATTAATGGGTTAAAAACGAAATTTTAGAGTTACGTGAATAGTGCAGTGGCCAAGGGCGGATAAAGAAATGTTTCAAGGGAGGGGCGATTACTTTTTTTTCTTACTTTTTACTATGTATACTAATTTACACATATTGATCACAAAGGTTTTGAACTTCCATTCCGAAAATATTTCCGGTGGAAACCCCAAACCTCCTTTCCCCCGACATCATTAAACTAGTATAAAATTTTGTATTTAGAACTTCAACACCAAAAAATTGAAGGTGAAGAGTTCCTCAAGGGAGGGGCGATTGCCCCTTTGTCCCTTGTATCCGCCCCTGGCAGTGGCGTAAACTAAAAAGGGGGGAGGGGGGAGATTCGAGGATGAGTTCTGCCGAAGCGTCAAAATTCCCCTTTTCTAACCATAGAATACTGTCTGTCTGCGTATTGTGCGCCTGGCAGTCACGATCGCTTCTTTTTGAAAAAGGCGTGATAGGATAAGGTGACGCACTTGCCGGTGTTTTCGCTTCTTACTTCCTGTTGAATGTTACTTAGCATTTCCGCCCTATTTTGAGGAAATCTGAAGAGACCTCAGGAATGCGCAAATGCGAGGAAGGTTTTACGATAAAAGATTATACTAAAATGCAACGTTTTTTGTCAAAAACATCGTGACGTCAGCGTGAAGTTAGTCTATGAAAAACGAGTTAGATAAAACGTCACTGCCTACTTGGCGAAAAAGAGGAGATCGCTGACTGCTTGTGAGCTCTTATTGGCTCCGCCCGTAGTGACGTCAGTGCCAAGTTAAGTTACATTCTACTATAGACAGTACTACCAAACCCAAAACTATCATAATATTCTGGCTGCACTTTGGGAGGAGGTGGTTGGGAGAGTTGAAAATTCACTTCGGGAAATTTTTCGAAACTGATGTTCTATAGAAGCAAATGTGGGTCATCTTTGATGACGAGGGGAAAGAATATCGTTCATGTCCACGAAAATGTTTATAAGTCTTAAAAACACAAACTGTGCGTATGGCGACTTTGATGACGTTGAGGTTAGGCTTGGGGTTCGCCGACTTTCCCGGAAGTGTTTCAAGACTGAAAATCCAGAAACGGAAAATGTAGAAGATTTTTTTAAAAAGTTTGAAATTATGGGTGGCGGAACTGTATTGCAACCGTATTGCAACCCTTAAGCTATTTCCCTGCACTCGCCACTGTGCAACTGTGTTGAATAAAAGCAATCCAAAACTGCAAATGTAGCAACACATTATTAAATTTGGGGTCGAAAAAAGGGAAATGTTTCAATTTTGGGACTTTTTGCATCCCCGCAAGTACTACTAAAATACTCGAGAAAAATCATAAATAGTTGTAGTATGGTATACTGAAACCTTCGAGGTAAAGTAACGGTAGACTGGTCGAGTAGTTCAGTGATGGCACTTTAGTTTCATTATATAAAAATTGAAAACGGTAAATTTCTGCGCTTGATGGTAGCAGGCCCGCATTTCAAATTTTCCTGAGGGGGGGGGGGCAAAGGGTGTATTGCATACCCAAGTAAATTGCTCCAAAAAGCCACAAACTACTCCTATTTTCATGATCACTTAAACCTCCAATCCCAAATGATTGCTCCTTTTTGTATTGTTTGTATGGTGTGCTGTTCGGTATTTTATGGAATAGTATGAAACAAATGTACCCAAAGGAAGTGACAAGCTCAGTTCTTAGTCCTCATGGAATAAACATAAGCTGCGCTGCATATTCTTTGAAGAAGAAGTGTATTTTTTTCGGTAAGAATTTTGTTTTGAGCTGGCATCGGTTGGGCCGGTACTGCGTTTGTTTACATTCCTGTTTCACGCACGTTTCACGAGCAGACTCCCTTTGTGTATGCTTGAGAAGCTCACTCGCACAATTAATACATTAAATTCTGTTAATACTTATCGGGTGTTTTCATACATATTTCGTGGCAATTGCAGAATGTCTGAAAAAATTATTGAGATTGATGGGGCCACAATGGAAGGAGTATGAATTATTTGTTTATAAAACGGGGAGGGTGTTAAAAGTCTGTATTCATATTAATGTTTTAAAATGTGTGTTTTCTGTGCAGGTATTTTACTTAAAAAAGTATCTCTGGAGTTATAATATTGAACAATAAAAAAAAAAAACTCTTTTTGTTAAATCATTCACAAGATATAAAGAAAATTAGAGGTGCACTTATTTCCATTTTTGCACGTCATATCTATCTGCTGAAAGGAAAACAAGTCAATGTGTCTCTTCAAATTTATGCTGAGAAAATGGCTTTGATAACGACATTGTATCCTAACATATTCCCATATTCTTACAATCTTACATAATTTCTAACAAAATGCATTTCTTATTCTAGGGAGGTCAAATCCTTCGAATGGCCGTTGCCTTTAGCGCACTTCTTAAAAAACCCATCAAAGTTAGCAATATTAGAGCTGGAAGAAGCAAGCCTGGACTTAGGTGATTGTAGATTAGTTTTCCTTCTGGAAATTCAGAATTTTATGATTAAAATTTCTTGTGGGTATCTCATGTATTTTTTATGTAGGTGTAACGTAAAGTAAAACTTCATTTCTAAAGCAGAATTTTGTCTCATTAGTATGAAACTGATCTGTTACTTCAGCTCTCAGTGGCTTTTGGTCGAGGCAGCTATAGTTCAGCTTTGGCAAAAATATTTTATTCATTTTTTAAAAATACATCATATTCAAAAGCATGGTGTAAAAAAATCATGATTTTTTTCAAAACGTTAAGAAAAATCGGAGATTTAAAATTTAAATCAGACTTTTTTGAATTTTTGAGAAGTACTTTGTGTTTGTAGTACATTAAATGTTTGTAATACATTTATTTACTCTTATAAATATATTTTAACTTGATATTGATATTACAAAACTGCAAAATCATTACATTTCAAGTATTACTTTACGAAATAGCTTAACGTGATGTAAACCCAATTTAATACAAATGTAAATTGTACATGATTCCAATAAAATAGGGTTGATCATTTTGTCCGCAAAATGGTACTTTTGCTGGGCGAGTGGCTAAAACTGTCAAAATTGGACAAAACGAGGAAAAATGTCTGGATATTTCCAATTGGGCATTTTTTTAAACCATTGATTCAAGTGACTTTCGAATCAATGGTTAAAAAAATCATTTGGTGAAAATCACGATTTAATTTGCTAATTTAAATCAGTTGATTTAACCCGTTACCACACAGTGACCTATTTATAGATCACTTATTTTCGGACTCCTCACTGAAAATTATACCTTTTTACCATTTCTTATTATTGGCTGGTTTCCTATTTAACCAATTTCCAATATTACTGAAAACTATACCTTTTTATCATTTCTTATTCTTATTGGCTGGTTTCCTATTTAATATAGTTCCAATATTACTAAAAACATACCCTTTTTATCATTTCTTATTCTTATTGGCTGGTTTCCCATTCAACCAATTTCCATTAAGACTGAAAACTATACCTTTTTATCATTTCCCATTCTTATTGGCTGGTTTCCTATTTAACCTATTCCCAATATGACTGCTATGCCTTTTTTATCATTTCTTATTCTTATTGGCTGGTTTCCTATTTAACCAATTCCCAATATTACTAAAAACTATACCTTTTTGCCATTTCTTATTTTTATTGGCTGGTTTCCTATTCAACCAATTCCATTAAGACTGAAAACTATACATTTTTATCGTTTCTTATTCTTATTGGCTGGTTTCCAATTTAACCAATTTCCAATATGAAATTAGCCAAAAATAATAAGAAACGATAAGAAGGTATAGTTTTCAGTGAGGAGTCTGAAAAGAGGATAGATCACTGGGCGTAAACGGGGTAAACCAGTGACGCCTTGTTCAAGAGTATTTGCTTTTGCCAGATGCCTACTAAAAATTGCCTTTTCCTTGGTTTTTTAGGCCGCAGCATTTGGCTGGGTTAAAACTTGTTCGGGATTTAACCAATGGACAATTACTTGGTGGTGAAGTAGGTTCCACTGAGATCACTTTCCATCCTGGTGATATCAAGGCTGGTAAATATTCGGCAGAGACAGGCACAGCAGGGTAAGATTGGTTTTTGATGAATTATTGTTTCGATCATTGCTCCGATAGGAGGTCAATGTGACCTCCCAATAATTTCCTCATTCGACACATTTTGCTGACCATTTTGCAATTTGAAGACAGCATTGCATCGTTGAGATCATTTGTTCTTTTTAGTTTTTAGACAGGGCCTTCATTTCAAGTTTTTCCGCGGGGGGGGGGGGGCAAAGGGTCCAAACACAATGCAATTCCATCGGAAAACAAATAAAAAACCACGCCCACTTATATGTAAATACATTGATTTCTCAAAGTCGGGGGGGGGAGGGCAAATGATCCCCCCTGACCCCCTAAATGACGGACCTGTTTTTAGAATTGTTTTTTAAAAGATGCCTAATGTTTTTTCTCACTAAATGTTGTGCATGTACGGCATGTGTGCATGCTTGTATTTTATCATTCGGTAAAATTGGAACTTCATTCGGCAAGTTGATATATTCCCACCTCCCCCCTACCTTTGAACCAATCCGGATGACTTTGCACCACTCCATATTTATTTGGGGAATGTGGGGCAAAGTGAAATAGTTAAGTTTACTTACCTGCTTCAAAAAGAACAAATGGGAAATTTGTTCTAAAAAATATTGTACGTAAAGAAGGAATAACGTATCTTGCAATACAATTTTCGTTGAAATATTATTTTGCATCTGTGGCAGTTGTTTTGTACTTTCAAAAAAATGTGGAAAATTTTCACCTCAAAATATGTGAGCGGGCAAAGTGGAAAATAAAATGTTTTTGTGAATCATAAACATTTTGTTCTTCAACTTTAACCCATTAATACCTAGCGCCCCTTTTTAGGGACGGTCCTAAAAGTGTCTTAATTTACCAAAAATGAACATTTCAACCAAATAATAGTGTTCAGTTATTACTTTGGTACTGTTTCAATTCATCATTAACATATTGCAACACGTAACCATTGTAAAGTGTGTTCTGTAGCCGTGTAGCCAGTATACAAAATATCTTTGGAAAAAAAATGTCAGGCATTAATGGGTTAATAAGGGGCAAAGTGAAAAACAAAATGTTTTTGTTTTGAAAAATTTTCTATTCGACGATTAACAGTAGTTTTCAACAAATGAATGTGTGAGTAAACGAAAAAAATAATTATTAATAAAAAATAAATGAGTGAATAAAATAGATAATAAATAAGAGAATGAGTCAATGAATGAGTAAATAAGAAAATAATTAAGTAAAAGTGTAAATGAATTAATAAATGAAGAAATACGTACGTGATTTAATAAGTAAACTAGCTGCGTAGCCCGGCGTTGCACGGGCTGTAATGTAGTGAAGGCAGTTTGAGAAAACTACTCGCCACCAAGGCGGCTCGCCTTTAAAGAAATGAGGAAAGTTTAAACAGTTTACTCGCCGTCAAGGCGGCTCGCCTTTACAGTAACGAGGAAAATTTCAATTCACTACTCGCTGCCAAGGCGGCTCGCCTTTAAAGTACCAAGGAAAACTTTAATAAACTACTCCCCGCTAAAGCGGCTCGCTAAAAAGCTTTCCTGCATCAAAGAATCAATCGAATTATTTGCACATGCTTCCTCAAAAATAAAGACGATGTCAAGTAGCGCATACTTAGCACTCTCCCTAAATTACAAATAAAATTCCTTTCCAAAAACAATTATTTCCAAACCGCTTTCTTCCGGTAAAATTAATTGCAAAATTCTAAACGAAAAAGTTCTTTTAATATTTGGATCGAAGCCAGAAAAAGTCCCTTCTAAAAACAGCAATTGCAATTTTATTTAAAAACACATTTTCAAAATGGTACCTGAGAAAAAATATGTCATTAATAATTAGAATAAAAACAATTGTTAGAACTTTGTTATAACACGTATTCAAAATGACAATGAAAAAAATAACACTCTTTCATTTTAAAAAGTTCAACTTAATTAACGTTTTAATTCAAAATCGCAACGGAAAGAAATAAATATCTTGGAATTTTAAATAGTTCAATAATTTAATTAACGTTTTAATTCAAAATGGCAACGGTAAGAAAAAATGTCTTGGAAGTTTAATCATTAATTAGGCTTAATCGCTTTAAATTTGACTACTTATTAATTAAACATTCGCTTTAAATTTGACTACTTATGGATCGCAGCCAGAAAAAGTCCCTTCTAAAAACAGCAATTGCAATTTTATTTAAAAACACATTTTCAAAATGGTACCTGAGAAAAAATATGTCATTAATAATTAGAATAAAAACAATTGTTAGAACTTTGTTATAACACGTATTTAAAATGACAATGGAAAAAAATAACACTCTTTCATTTTAAAAAGTTCAATTTAATTAACGTTTTAATTTAGGGCCGAATTCAAGTGAAACACCATTGCAGTCGCTTCGAGGCGATCGCATATTGCAACCGCTACTGTAAGTCGAATTCAAGTGAATTCGTTTCACTTGAATCCAAATTTTGGAATTTGCGATTGCATTGGTGAGTTGCGATCGTCCGTGTTTCACTTGAATTCCTGCCTTAAAATCGCAACGGAAAGAAATAAATATCTTGGAATTTTAAATAGTTCAATAATTTAATTAACGTTTTAATTCAAAATGGCAACGGTAAGAAAAAATGTCTTGGAAGTTTAATCATTTATTAGGCTTAATCGCTTTAAATTTGACTACTTATTAATTGATATCTTCGCTAATTAAAATCGTATAATTATATAGATTGAAACTAATGAAGCCTGAAAAATTACCTATCTATCGGTACCTGGTTCGACTTTCAGTTCATTGGCGTTCAGGAGAAAGAAGCGTGACATAGAAAGATAGTTAGAAAGAAAGATACTCAGTTTTTAATATAAGTAGATGAATGAGTAAGTAAACGAAATGATCTATTTCACTTTGCCCCGTGTGGATTTGTTAAATTACATTGTATACTCAAAATTAAAAAATGCCTAATACAGTAGAGAACCAATTATTCGAGATGTTTGCGACCACAGCTATCACGGATAACTGAATTTCCCGGGTTTCTGGATTGCTACGAAGCGATATTTGCCAATTGTTTATAAAACCCAAGTTACTATAACAAATAAATGCATCCTGAAGAGAAAACAATCCAGAGGTGCTTATAGATATTACAATATTAAAAATTTCTAAGCTATATGCCACTTATATGGTATTTATGAAGAAACCGCTCATATTCATTTAGGTATTTCAAAAAAAAAAAACATAAAAAAAAGCTCTTCATTGTTTAGAAATTGTCGAAAATGCGTATTTTAAAAAGTGGCGGAAAAATCGACAAAATGTTACCGGTTTTCTGGTTTACCGGTATTTTGGTTTCCGGATAAAAGTTTCTGTACTGTATATACTAAATAAGGACTGCACTGGACATTAGTAGATCTCAATTAATAGTTTAAATGATCTTTCAAAAATTTTATAATGAAAAGAAATATTTTTGAAAACCCACAAATATTAAAATAAAGGTATTGAATTTTGAAAATGGCTTGTGTAATTTTCTTGTTAATCTTTGGAGCTACTTATTTTTTGACAAGAATCAACTATATTTCTAGGAACTTAGTTAAAATTCTGCTAGATAGGTGGTGCTGTAACATAGACTAGTTAATTGGTTAATTAAATATTAATTATTAGTGTTATTCTAATTTCAAGCAGCATTTTTGCATAAATATGCCTCATATTAAAGCACTTTCGCTCAAAACTGAGAGCAAAAAAATGCTCGCACAATTTAATACTGCAAGTCGATTGAAAGCTATGATTTTTCTGCATCAGACAAAATTTGTTCAAATGTTCTAAAGTAATTAGAACCTAAGTTATGATTGCTTTTAACTAATTTTATGCTAAAATTTAGGTGAGCCTTTGACTGGAAAATCATTGTTGATGGCAACCTTTTTTTGAACCAAAATGGGTTTATTGAAATGCATCTCCAATTTTAAAGCAACGTAAATATGATTTTCGCACTCATACTGGGATGTAAGAAGTACCGTAAAATATTAAACTTGAAAAAAAGTTTTAAAACTGGAACCCGACTACATTAAATCAAACAGCTCCTGTCTTGTTTCTTACCATTCAGTGCTTTTTTCTGCAGTTGAGTTCCAGTTTTTAAAACTTTTTTTTTTTTTTTAAATTCAAAAAGAAACTATCTCAAATAATCTTTAAATTAGTTTAAAAAACTAAAAACTACGCTTTTACATGCATTATAGTACATCATCATGTGATACAGTTTAGCCTTTATTATTAATAATAGTATTCAATATATTACTTTTTTTTTTTGTAAAGAACGTGGATTTCATCTTTTATTCAGACTTACATACATACAAACAAACAAACAAACCCACATGTGAAACTAATAAAAGTGTGTTAAAATGGAACTAGAAACTATTGCACACAAGCAGAATGTGAATTTTGTGTTGCACTTTTCTGTGCTCTATTCTATGCATAGAGATGTTTATTTACTTATTTATTTGTATTTCCATTTTATTGCAGAAGCATAATGCTGCTGTTTCAAGTATCTTTCCCTTGTTTATTGTTTGCTGGTGATGCTTCCGAGTTACATTTCACTGGCGGTACTAATGCTGAAATGGCTCCTCAGATTGACCACACCTTAATGGTAAATTCCTTAAATATTGAGAATTGTTTTTTAAGTTATACAGGTATTTGTATGATGGCGCTTGTTCTGGAAGGAATGTATTAATTTTCCTTTACAGTAAAAAAAGTTTAAAAACAATTACAGAAACTTTACTTAAACTTGTTGCGCCACAATACTAAACTCTCCGTACTTGCAAATTGAAGTGAAGTGAAGCGTACCATTGTATGTAAGCGTACCATGAGCAAATGATGTCATAACACCTTATAAAATGTTGTGTACTCTATACGTGCAGTTCAGCTTGCAGTTCGGCTGTTGGTAGCTGCTTATGTCTCTAGTCATGTAGTCTTATTTTAACTTGTGTTTTTACCTCATTTATGTTTTTACTGTTCGCGTGATTTTAATAAATATGTTTTTAACCTTCACCACCCTAGTCCACTGCCTCTGCTTCTTACACTTGGAACCACTGCAATCCCTAATCTTCCTAATGTTAGGTTATTTTTGTTATACTCTGTTAATTTAAAAAAGGCCTATCGAGATTGAAAATTTTGCTTCATCTCCATGGAAACTGTAGAAAAGGAAACAGCCCCACTCTTTTTTTTCATGCACTGCTGTTGAGGTACTGTTGGTCCTGCTTAAACGAATACTGTCAGTTCAGAGAAATATTCGATTAAGCGGGGATCTTTAACATTGCGTCTATGGGGTAGGGAAGTATTTGGTTCCAAGATGTTTTATTCGTATAAACGGGGTATTTGTTTATCCATTACCCGATTGAGCGGAGCCGACAGTATTTCATTTTTTTCATGTTTATCGAATTAGGCTTATGCTTTTATTTATACCCTCATATCTCAGTTATTCCTTAAGGCTTTTAAACAAACCTAGTGCTAAATAGTTTGCATTAGCAAAACCTGCCATCAAGAGCAACTGCGTTATTAATCATGAATTATTAACGTTAATTTTTCAATTGAATAATAGTTTACACACAAAGCAATTTTAATCGTTTTGCATGTAAACGTTGTTGCAAAAGCTAAAGTGGGGAAAAAGTCCGCAGTGCTGTAACTATGGCAACCTTCAGGGGAAAAGTGCTGAGAGTTTAAAATTAATTTTACTTTGAGCCGCTAGCTCTCGTTACTCACGGTATAGTAGAGGTGAGAAGGCATGGAATTCTGTTTGAAGCCATCAGTGAGGTTATTTCATGATATTTTGAACGATTGCCGTACAAGAATTATGTTTAAGTTTGGAGCAAGTTTTTTCATTCTTTTTTTTTTTTTTATTGTTGCAACACACCCTATGTCTTGTTCAAAGTATAGTTAACAGAATAGTCTAATATTTTTAGAGTAAATGCCTGCTACCATTTTTGACCGTATTAGATTTCTCTTTTTCTAATGCAGAAAATTATTTCTCATGCAATGTATTTCTTTTTGTTACAGGTATTCAAACCAATAGCTGAACTATTAGGTGCAAAATTTGATTGCAGAATAGTAAAAAGGTATTTCTCTTTTGTGAAGCACCTAGCAAGTATTATTTTGTTTCCCATACAATATTTTTTTCCTAAATTTTCAATCATAAAAATGCTATCTCACATCGACATATTCATGTGAAGTTGTTCTCTGATTTATGTGTAACTGAATACAGACGTACCTCATTAAAATGAACTGAAAAGGACCTATAAAATCTGAAAAGAAATAAACAGCAAACAATGGGACATGGTATACATTAAAAACTACTTTTACTATATAAATAACTCCTTACATACCCTAATTAAATCTAAAAAATGTTACAGTAGGTCAGACCCGTGCCAAAGGTTTTATTAAGAGAGCAGTTTTAACGGGCCCTCATTTCAAATTTTTCTGAATTTGGGGGGGAGGGGGGTGCACGGTGTATGTATTTTATATAATTTGCTTTAAAAACAACAAAAACTACGGCCACTTAGACTTACTTTCAAATACATTAATTTCCCAAAGACAAATAGAGGGAATGAATCATATAATGCATTTCTCCTCGATCGGCATATGAGGTGGTTAAATCCCCTAGAAGCCTTGGTTTTACAATACATCATCAACCCTGGCATGAGTTGTCATTGTGTTCATATTTAATCACATCAGCATAAATTTAAATTTTAATGGTATTTGGCAACACGTTAGAATTGTTATGGTTTTTGAAATGTTAAAGAGATCGATCCAAATAAAGTTATTGTGGTGTGATTTTACGATTTAAATATTTATCGTTTAAATAAGGTTGAGTTTTTAAAAATAAATTGCGGCTGTTGCAACCATGGGCTTAAAAATGCTTTTCAAATTCATCAAAATAAGTACTTCAAACTTTAGAAGAAAAAAAAACGCTTTAAAAAACCTTTTATTTTTAACCAAGGTACTACTTTTCGCCCAGGTACTACTTCGTATTAACAGACCATTCAGCTTCCACCAGCGCTTTTCTGTAATATGATTTCAGTCGATAAAGAGAGGACTATAGTAAATTGCAGCAACTTAAAAAAAAAAAACACTTCACAAACTTCAATATGCGTTAAAAGTAATTTTAGTCAAATATATATTTTCTCGGTATAACTTTGATATACCCCCCAAAAATTACGTGCCAAATCTGGCACTCCTTTACGGACTTTTTAAGGTTGCTGTTTCTTATTTTGGTGTTGCCAATTTAGGTTTTTTCAGCTTTTAGGTTTTTGCTGTTGCCAAATTTAGTATTTTCTTGTATTTTGTACTATTTTTTGAATTTTTTTTAAAGTTTTGTGGCAACAAATTTTTTGTGGCAACAACAAAAACACGTATTTTGCTTGGCGAGCAAAAAAGTCGCCAACTTTCCGATTGGGGGGGGGGGGGTATATCAAAGTAGTTCCATTTTCTCCATTTCCTTTTTACTATTTTTAGTCCAATGGGCAGGATTTAATCCCTAAAACCCACCCCTTGGACCCTGCAATTGGGTAATAAATCAAAACATTTAACTTTGTTCTTGTGAATGTTTCTTATTATGACATTTAAACTATAAATTTTCATGTTTGTGGTTCTCAAGTATTTTGCAAATCTTTTTTTTCTGATCTGACATGAATTCCTTCTATTCAGGGGATATTTTCCAAAAGGAGGTGGGGTGGTGGAGATCACTGTCGATCCTGTCGAAGAGTATTTGAAACCCGTGGAATTGATCGATCCCGGAGATGTCACCGATATCGCCGGAAGATCCTTTGTTGCTGGAGTCCTACCTGTAAAAGTAGGCATTTTTTTTTTTGTTAAAAATTGAACTAAACTGCAATGGGTATGTATTGAAAAAGTGAATTAGTTAAGATTTGCATACCGTATTCCAGTGGCATACTCAGGGTGTGGGCTGTTAGGGCTGCGGCCCCTCCGAAATTTTCCAAACGAATTTTAAATATTTGAGCTAAAATCGTTACATAATTTTTATTTACTAATTTTTCCTTTCTTGCTGAAATAACGACACGAGGAAAATTTTTGAAAAAAAAAAAAAAAAAAAAGTGTATAGGACAATTTAAAAGTAAAATCCTTCTTTTATTTTTTAAAATTCTCCATTATAGGATGTTTGGTTATCTTACAACTCAAATTTGTAGACATTTATTGCAAATATGTTTCAGAAACACCGATTAATGCTTGTTCACCATATAGTTCTGTTAAATAAATCATACATGTATGATCAAAACCCAATATTAGGAATATAGCAAAATAAATGGCAAAATCAATGTTATTAAAACTTAAATTTGCAAAAATATTGCATGCACTTGTTTCTGGAACACACCTTCTTCAGCAAATTTTCTTCTCACCAATAGTAACGATTAAAATCATGTTTTAATGGTGCATTTTTGTCATTGATGTCAGAAATTCGAAATATTTATTTTTCTTAGCTACAATTATACGAGGTGCCCCCCCCCCCCCTCAAAGCATCTTGGCTCATTCCCACTGAAATGTCTTGCCTGCTTACGCCGCACAGTGGTTCAAGGGCGGAAAAATAGGCATTTCAAAGTTTGAACATAGAAAATTTTAATGCTGTAATTACTTAGCCATTGAGTTGTAGTAACATACTCCATAAGATTTATTTGGTAAAAAAAATGCATTTTACCTGAAAAAAGGCCAAGAATGTTGAAAAATTACGTTTAAAAAAAAATTTGGTCGTGACCCTATATTGCAGTTTTAATTCATACGTTCAGTAACCCAAACTTGAAATTAAAAAAATTCATTTCACATTGGTCTTTCACACCTATAGGATGCATATTACACCAGAAATAATAATTAAAATTAATAAAAATTTAAAATTATCTGAAGTGAAAAAAAAGTAATTGCAAAAAAATATTATGAAATATATTGAGGCATGAACTTTTATTGGGGGTGGCTTCCAGTGAGCTTAAAGCTATATTGGCAAATAGTTTGAACCTTCCTGTAACTAAACAAAAACATTTTAGCTGCGACCACCTGCGACTGTGGGCGTGGCAGATGTTTTCATTTGAATCTCACTACAGTCGACGCTCGATATAACGACCGTCTCCGTCCTACAGAAAACGATCTTTATAACGAGTGGTCGCTATAAGAGGTAGAACATAGAGTATATTGGGATACAGTAGGGGGTTTTCTCACCGGTCGTTATATTGGGATGGTCTTTATAACGTGTGGTCGTTTATTTATAAACACCAATACCGTGAACTAAAAAAACTAAAAAATAACATGTCGTAGTATAAAGGGGACAAATTTATTTTGATCAAAGGTATTGGCCATCAAATTGGACGTATTCCAAAAAAAAAATCTGCACTTCAAAGCCAGATTAATGTAAGTCACATTTTCACTACTTCTCGAGGAGAGCTATCTACACTCAAGGGATATTTTCCGCCTTTTCCCCATTTCAGACTACTGTGCGCCACTGCCATATTCACTGAGTCACTCAATGAAATTTTTCTAGGAGGGGGTCCAGAGTTTAAAGTCGACCCCTCACGTATTATGCCACCCCAATACGCCCGCAAATGTTTTCTTTTGATTTTCTTAGCTGTTGGGAGCAGGAAACCTTATTAAATGAATTATTCAATAAATAAATGAGTATTAATTAACCAAATAACTCGATAATAACTAACAATTAAATTAGCAAAAAATGTTATACTTTACGTATTTACGTTTTTCATTATTTGAGAATAAAAAAAGTCCAGTTACTTGCGGTAGACAGAAAATTTACTTTCTCTTTCCAGACTATTTTGTTCTTCATTTCTTAGGTACATTTTTTTACCCAAGACAAAAATGTGACTTGTTATCTTTTACAATTTTGATAGCTCATTTTTACAGTATAATTTAACATGAACTGAGAATCAACAAGGATTTACCCTGCATCAAAAGAATATTGATATTATATGACCACATAACATGTTGAATCGTCATGCAGAATCATGAAACACAAGTAATGAAAGAATTTTTATTTCTGTTTTCGGATTGAATTATCGAAGCAGAGAGGATTGCTATAAAATAGGATTATAGGGAGTCAGAGGGGCCCCAAACTAAAATTTTTGGGAAGGCCAAATGATCAGTTTGTCGAATGAAATTCCAATTTTACCGAATGATAAAATACAAGCATGCACGCATGTCGTACATGCGTAACATTTAGTAAAAAAAAAAAAAAGGTTCAAAAACTAAAAAGAACAAATAATGTCAATGTTTTGCAACATTGTCTTCAAATTGCCAAATCGTCAGCAAAATGTGCCGAATACGGAAATTATTGGGAGGTCATAGTGACCTCCCGTTGGGGCGCTCCTGTAGAGAGTTGGAAAAAAATCTAGTGGGGATAGGGAAGGATCTAGCAACGCTGGACACTCTCCTTGTAGTCCAAGAGCTGGCAAGGTTGTAGAAACAACCATTTTAAGACGTCTGATAAAAGTGTCGTGATTTAAAGATATCTTCTTCGCAAAGTCCTAGACAGTCCATTATGTGCTCTGGAGAAGCCTGCTGGGTTTTGCATTTAGAGCAGACATTGAAGACTTTCCTGCCCTCAATGAATGAGAGACTCTTCGTGTGGCCACTTGCTAATCTAGAAATTTCAGTTTTCGATGATCTGTCACAATTGAGGGCGAATGAAGAGCCAGGCTCTTTGCCAGCGTACCACTCATGGAGGGGAGGGATCTTGAACTCCTTCAAAATTTCAGAATTTACAATAAATTGGTGTTCTGAAAAGGTAAGTTCTGAAGTGGAAGGATTGTTGGAGCAACAGCCCTTCTTAGCCTGTTCATCCGCCCGGTCGTTGCCAAAAATGTCTACATGGGATTTAATACATTGAAAGTAGACTTCATGGCGCTTGGAGAGGAGCTTTAGTTTAAGGAGGATAGAAGTGCTGGTTTTATCACCAATTGCAGTCCAGTTGTGGAGGTGCTGTATAGAGCTATGACTGTCTGAAAGGATCCAGAGATCTCCATATTCAATGTCATTGAGAATGGCCTCAAGTCCCTGTTCAATTGCTATTAACTCACTTTTGAAGACTGAAGATGAATCAGGGTTGCGAAGGCTGATAGAGTTTTTCCCCCGTAGTTTCTCATTGTAGATGCCACTACCGGTGTTGTTGTCTAGTTTACTGCCATCTGTATACAATTTTATGGCATTGTCCGGGATCATGTTTATGATATCTAATGCCAACTGTTTGAGATGAGCAGGAATTAATTTCTTCTTGATGATTGGGATAGAAAAACTGAAGTTAAAATGAACTCTGTGTAATCCCTTCTGAGGGATTGATACAAGTTAATAAGGAGTGGGGTTCAACCCGACTGTAAGGCAATTACAGAAGTTTAGCCTGGCTGAAGGGACTGTTCTTTTTAAGTCTTTGGTGGTTATTCCAGCTCTTTAAATATACGGAAGTTCTGTTATGCTGACCGTAACTGAACAGTTTATTGAAGTACGTGGTGAGGATTGCCTTTCTTCTAGTTTGGAGTGGTTGCAGGTTAGCTTCATAGAGAACAATTTCCCTAGGGCAACTGCGTCTTAATCCAGTAATAATTCTAGCTGCACTGAGTTGAACCCTCTTCAATTTGTCTAAGTTGGTGGCTGAAGCACACAAATGTAAAAGTAATATATTTAATACTAACATTAATACTGAAGGCTAAACTAGATTACATGTTGATGTATTATCAGTGTTTCAGTTGTTTGTATGTAACTCAAAATAAAGGATAAAATTTACGATTTTAGCAAATATAAAAGTAATACATTTAATACTAAAGGCTAAACTATATTACATGTTGATCTATTATAAGTGCATGTTAGTTTTATTAACTCTAAAAGCATATTTTTTCCTTTTTTAAAACTAATTTAATTATTATTTTTAAGTTAGCTCATGAAATGGCTGATTCAGCGACTCGCTGTTTGCAGAAGAAATTCCCAAAAGTTCCAGTCAAAATTGAACGACTGAAAGAGCCAGCGCATGCAGCAGAAGGAAATGGCACTGGCATAGTGTATGCATTGAAAGCAATTATCGAAGGTTTTTCAACACCTTAGATTTTGTTTTTTAATCTTAAAATTATTATTATAGTCTAAAAGATAGCAATGTTTTTGGGTGAGCAGTTTAAGACCTGTGGCTCTTTAATAAATCTTTCCCTATGCTCTTGTGAGCAGCATGCGCTGCGGCTGACAGTCGAGAGTGATTGCGTTTTTTACTGCGCATCACATTTTTGCTGCTAAAAATAGTGATTTTTTGGGCAATTAGAAATTTAAACCTGTCATAAGTATGTTATGTAATATATCAATGGAAAGCTCTATTTCTTGCCGTCACAATAATGTTCGAGTTTCTAGTCTACAAAATTAGAAAAGAAGTAGCATGTAAGTGCTTTTTTTTTTTTTTTAAACAGCTCTGTATTTTGTACAATTTTTGAAGTTGAAATCTAAGACTTGGCAGGATTACTTATTTTGTCATATGCGTCCTTCACACCAATTTTTGTTAGAATTAGAAATGGTGAGGTCAAAAGCTCTTTTTCATGATTGATTTGACGCAAAATTGCCCAAAAATGACTTAAAAATCACTGTCTTACTAGTGCAAGTGTGCTGCGCAGTAAAAAATTGCAAAATTTCGTGGTTGCCAGATATCCCGCATGCTGCTCAGAAAAGCATAGGAAAGATGTATTAAAGAGCCAGACATCTCAAAATGGATGTTTTTTTTTTTTTTTTTTTTCGAAGTTGCTAGCTTTTGGACTATTACTTTTGATAGGATACGTTCTTGAAGTATACAAAGTCACTAAATAGTTCTTGAAATGCATGAAAACCTCGTGTTAAATAAACTGTAAACTGTAAGTCTTTAAATGAATAGAATAATGCAAAATGTTTTTTTTGTTACATAGTTTTTACAGAAAATTAAAGGTGTTATAAAGAAATTATCTATTAAAATACGTTTTATATTTTTCTTGCACTGAGTTTAATAAGCATGAATTTCGTTTACTAAATTTGATGAGTGAATTTATTTTTCAAAATTTTATATGTGTACATATATTTTTTACTTGTGCTGAATTATAATTGAAAATAATAATAATAATTTTTTTTTTCCAGACTTGTTGCTAAAACTAGTACTGGTTGCCTAATTGGTGGTGGAGCCTTGGGAAAAAGAGGTAAAGAAATTTGAAAATTCTTTTTATGAACGATAACATGTTTTAAAAATCGTATACAGACAGTTAATCTAGTTATTACATTCTATACTAAACTAGACTCATTTTTACTATTCGAATTTTATGTTTTTGTTCCTTTAATTATCATTGTTGTATTATTATTGTGAAATAATTATTGGGGATTCGCAGGAAGCCTGTTACCAGGCATTTAATCTTGGGAGTACATACATGCTAACCTAGAGCAGGGCTGGCAAAACCCCTGGTTTTTCTACAAAACCCCAACTCACTCGGGTTTTTGTGGATTTTTCTGGGTTTTTGTATGTTAAATTTTATTTCTTATGCGGGTATTGATATATAATGTATGCATTCATTCGTATAAAAATATATTTATTAAGTTAAAGTTCTGAATCGCATTTAATCAATGTAAATGAATTAATAATTAATATTTTTAACAATATCAATTAATAATATCATCAACCGAATTGTAATATTTAATATGTATATTTAAGAAGCTTTGGACAATGGTTTCAGCTATAAACTTTTATAACTTGTTTTTACAAAATAGAAGAACTGTTGTAAATGGGCTTTCCTACAAATACAGCAATATTTAGGGTGTGAAAGTTTCAAAAACTTAAATTTATGCCATTAGAAAATTAAAACCATTTGCACTTGTTTATTAATAGAAATAATCATCTTTTCTCATTAAGTAGCCTGCTTCAATATCTAGTCATGTTATTTGCATGTTTTTTTGAGGCATATCTCAATAATAGGTGTGTGTCTGAGATAAGGGAAGTGTCTCCCCCCCCCCCTCCTATTTTCAAAACCAGAACTGATTAATTTCAGATGGGAGAGGGGGGACTTTTAAGCGATTTTTTTTTTAAAAATAATCTTAAGAAAAAACTAGGTTAACATTAGAACTTAGCAAGAACTATAAATTTATTAATAAATGCTTGTCATAATATTTTAGTAGTAATAAATTGCATCGGGACGCATTTTCTTTGCTTTTTTAAATGCAAGAAAGGGTTTAGTGCTTCAAGTCAGTGGTATGGTACCTCTATAATATAGCACTTGAAAATCATCATATACTAAATGCAATACGGTTAGAAGAAATGAAGAAATGAAAATAATAATAAGTATTTTGCAACAAAAAGTAGTATCATAGGTAGAAAAATTTTCTGAACGATGACTTGTGAAATTGGTGAAATAATAATTATTTTATAAAATAAATAATTACTCTAAGAAAAATTATCTCAAACAAACTTGATTTCTTACTTATTTTTTATCTATAATTTAGAAGAGATATTATTATTGACTATATTTGTTAAAACTTAGAAATTAACAAAAACCAACTTTTGACAAAAACTCGGGTGGATTTTTGTTGGTGGACCCGCCCAGAAAAACCCGGGCGGTTTTTTTGCCAACCCTGACCTAGAGCCATTTTACTGTAAGAATTTTATACTTATGCTTATTTTACTTTCATTGTTGTTGTCATTTTGTGATGTTTGATGTAGTAGCATTTCATTTACCATGCCAATCTTCCATAGTCTATTGTTTTTACGTAGTAATTCTCCCCGCCAGTGCTTTTCCAGTATGATTTCCGTTCTTATTCCCTTTCCCCTCCCTCATCCTGTCAAAGTAACTTTTTCGTTAATCTTTCATCGATACCCTTCATCCGGTTAAGCTGGAAGTGGCAGGTACGGAAGGTATCGCTGGTTAAAATAAAAAAAAAAGCATGGTACTAAATAATATAAAAAACTTGTTCCAACAGTATATGCACGCATTGATTTCAGGAGTGTTGTCGGCCGATGTCGGAGCTTCTGCAGCCGGGGAGTTGTTGGAGGATTGCGAGAGAAACGCATGTGTCGACAGTTACGTTCAGGACCAGGTGAGTAGTCTTAGCATTTCATCTCTTCTCAAAAGCAAAAAGTATTGTGTATAGAATACAGAGCCATAACCAGACCAAGGGAGTATATAAGGAGTGGGCCCAGGGGGCCCGGGCCCCTCCCAAAATCAAGAAAATTAATTTGAAATAAAACTTAATTCGGTTCGCGTGTGCGCATTTATTATTTCAGAAAAAAAAAAAAAAAAGTGGGAGGACAGAGCAGCCTAGCCCGTTAAGCCTGAAGTGACCAAGAGTTCAATTCTTTTCACCAGTGGCAAAATGAAAAAGTAGATGCTTTCCAGTGCCTGGTTTATCGCAGAAATTCGGTGAATGTGTCCCGAATGGTAACTTCAGAAGGCAACAAAAAAGGGGAGCATGCCTCCCCCCCTTGATGAGGCCAAAGAAAGCCAAAAATTCGACTTTTAGGCCTTCAGTTATAGAAAATTTCCAAATGAGAGCATTTGATTCCCACTCTCCTTTCCAATGTCATCAAATGTAACTAAAAATTGCATTTTCACAACTTTAATTTCGGAAAACATCCAGAGTAAAGCTCCTTATCCACCTCTTTTCCACTAATTTGGTCAATATCTTGAAAAAGAATTTAGAGATTTATGTCCAAACGATATCCAGTAGAGATCTATCCCCTCTTGTCACTTGTTTCTAACGCCTTCAAAGACAACTTTTAAATATGGTTTAAGAAAAAAAAGAATGATTCAGAAATACACACCCTTTTCCGTAACATCATTTAAGATTGTTTAAAATATCATATTTGAGCCAACGCGCCAAAAAAATTCCTGGAGAGCCCTCAAACCTTTTCATATCCCTACATTGCCAAACATAGACTAAATATTCATTTAGAGGCCTTTAATTTCGTGAAAAAATTAAGAGAGCGCCCAATCCATTCATCTATTTTCAAGGAGTTGCAGCATATAGTTACGTTTATTAAAACTTCAATAGTACAAAATTTCTATGAGGCAGCTGCCGACCTGGCGGTTAAGCCTGGTCAAATGGGCCAACTCCAAATTTTTAACACATGTACGCCACTGCAAGGGTGCCCATCCCCCCCCCCCCCCCAAGCTCAATGGCGCAAATCCCTACCCAAAAATTTTCACAATCCTCTTGTGCTTTTTATTTTTATTTTTACCATTCTTTTTTATTTATTTTTTTAAATATTTATTTTTCTTGAATATTATTTATTTATTTTTTAATTATAACTATTATTTTTTATTTATTATTATTTTTAAATACTAATTATGCACAAAATATAATCGCTTTTTTTCTTTTCCAGACATTCCAAGTACACACAAAATAAATAATAATAAAGAAATAATCTAAATTAAAAAATAAATTAATGAATAATTTAAATTAAAAAATAAATTAATTAATAATTTAAATTGAAAAAAATAAATTTAAGTAAATTAATAAATTAGTTTAAAAAATCCCCCCCCAAAAATTTTGATGGCGCATCTTGCGCCACAATCCCCCCCTGTGGGCACCCCTGCGCCACTGAACCAGACATAAGTTTCGGGGAGGGTTTTCCCAAACCTATTTCTTGTGAAATCTATAAAGTCAATAAAATTTTATTTTATTTTCTAAATTCTGTTGATTTTTCTCACAATAGATGTTAAAAGGGTATTAAAATGAAAAATGGAAATGAGTTTCCTCATATACGCTCATTCGGAGTATTTTTGAAATTTCCATCTTATGACACAAATAAGATGTTAAATATAGAGTTTGGTACTTACGATTTTGAAGAATTTTGGTGTTTCTTTTTTTATTGGTATTAAAAATTCGTAGGGAAAGGTTTATTTTTAAGAATTATGTGTGCAATAACTACCCTAAAAATAAATTCTGCAGAAAAAACACTTCATTTGTACAATTATTCGATAATGATGATTTTATTTTTCGAATGCAGTTTCAAAGTAAATAAGAAGATTAAAATGAAATAGCAATAATATTTTTTTAGTGAGAAACTATGAGAAGCATTTTTGTTATAGTTTTGAAAAATTACCGAGGGGGTTCGAACCTTAAAAACCCACCCCGTAAATACGGCCTAGATAGAATAATAAGTCTGAATATTGCATACATGTTTGCAACTTTACTTTTGTTTTTGTTGTACAGAAGTAATGCAAAGCTGAAAGTTAGGGTTATAATTTCGTTGTAAAGGAACTCATTTTGGTATACTTTTATAATCCAGATATTTTCCCTTTTGTTTCGCAGCTTGTCATCTTTATGGCTTTAGCCAAAGGCGTCTCTAAAGTAAATATAGGAAAGGTTACATTGCATACCAAGACTGCTGTTTTCATAGCTGAATTAATGACAAAGGTAAGAGTTGAAACTTATTCACAACTTCTTTATTCTTGATATGAATTCAACTAATAGTCCAAGAGCTTACAACGTCAGAAAAAAAAAAAAAACAACAACCATTTTGAGACTTCTGGATCTTTAATATGTCTTTCCCTATGTTCTTGTAAGCAGCATGCCAGGTGTTTGGCAGCAGAGAGTGGTTGCATTTTTGACTGAGCATCTCACTTGTACTAGAAAAAAAGGGATTTTTAAGTCATTTTTGGGCAATTTCGCTTCAAATCAATCATGAAAAAAAAATTTTTTGACATCACCATTTCCGATTTTAACAAAAATTGATGTGAAGGACCCATATGACAAGATAAGTAATCCTGCCAAGCTTTAAATTTCTACTTCAAAAATTGTTCAAAATACAAAGCTGTTAAAAAATGGAAATAAAACCAAAAATTTTTACATACAACTTATTTTCCAAATATCTACTTATATTAAAAACTGAGTATCTTTCTCACTATCTTTCTTTCTAACTATCTTTCTTTCTAACTATCTTTCTATCTTTCTATGTCACGCTTCTTTCTCCTGAACGCCAATGAACTGAAAGTCGAACCAGGTACCGATAGATAGGTAATTTTTCAAGCTTCTTTAGTTTCAATTGATATAATTATACGATTTTAATTAGCGAAGATATCAATTAATAAGTAGTCAAATTTAAAGCGATTAAGCCTAATAAATGATTAAATATGAAATCCATTCTTGCAAACCGTCGTTGCTATGAAACGGTGATAACAATGATAATGAGAATTTTGAATGAAGGCTTAACTAAATCAAACACGAAACTCATAAGCGGACCACTTACGTAGAATTTTTATCGCTAGCTACTGGTAATATTTTGAAACATTTATTTGTTGAAGAGCCATCTACTTATATTAAAACTGAGTATCTATGTCTGCTTTTTTTCTTTGAGCGACCTGAACTTACTGAAACTTTCCTCACCATCTTGAAGGCGTGAAGCATCTCAATAATTCGAATGATTTTTTTATATAGGAAAAAAGTAAAGGCGTGAAGCGCCTGTAAGCGAGCCGCCTTGGCGGGGAGTAGTTTCTTTAAATTTTTTTCTCACTACTTTCAGGGCACGAAGTGCCCGTGCAACACCAGGCCACGTGCGTGGTATGTCTTGAAATCGAAGGAACATTAAATTATATCAAATAATATAATTTCAGAATGAGGTAAAAGTTAGAGAGGGGGGACGTTATGCATCAGCATGCCGCAGGAAGCTAATCTAGCTGCCCTGGCAGCTAGTAGTAGAATAAAAAGTGAATTACATTAGAACGTTTCTTGATAAAAACATCGTGATGTCAGCGTGACATTTGCCTATGAAAAACGAGCTAGATAAAACGTCACAGCCTACTTGGCGAATGAGAGGAGATTACTGACTGCTTGTGAGCTCTTATTGGCTCCACCCGTAGTGACGTCAGTGCGATTAGCATTTATAGCGATTGCAACTTATCCAAATTTGGGAATTTGCGATTGCAATGGTGAGTTGCGATCGTCCGTGTTTTACTTGAATTCCTGCCTAAAAATTCAAAAGCATTGTGACAACAAGAAATAGAGCTTTCCATTGATATATTGCACGACATACTTACGACGGGTATGAATTTCTAATTGCCCCAAAATGGTTAACAAATCACTGTTTTCACCATCAAAAATGTGATGTGCAGTGAAAGACGCGACCACTCTCTGTTGTCAGTCCCTCCCAGGGTTGCCACGCCACAGGGAAACCTGAAAATACAGGGAATTGAAAAATCAACAGAAAAACAGGGAAAATCCAGCCTACTTGGATTAAGACAGCCTACTTGGCGAATAAGAGGAGATCGCTGAGTGCTTGTGAGCTCTTATTGGCTCCACCCGTAGTGACGTCAGTGCGATTAGCATTTATAGCGATTGCAACTTATCCAAATTTAGGAATTTGCGATTGCAATGGTGAGTTGCGATCGTCCGTGTTTCACTTGAATTCCTGCCTAAAAATTCAAAAGCATTGTGACAACAAGAAATAGAGCTTTCCATTGATATATTGCACGGCATACTTACGACGGGTATAAATTTCTAATTGTCCAAAATGGTTAGCAAATCACTGTTTTCACCATCAAAAATGTGATGTGCAGTGAAAGACGCGACCACTCTCTGTTGTCAGTCCCTCCCAGGGTTGCCACGCCACAGGGAAACCTGAAAATACAGGGAATTGAAAAATCAACAGAAAAACAGGGAAAATCCAGGGAATTTTGTAAATTTCTTCCAAAATCTGGAAAGTGCAGGGAATTTTACTTTTTTTCAAAAGTTCAAGTTGCCAAAATGAATTCTAAAATATGTAAACTACCAATGAATAAATTTATGCGCAAATGAATAAAATAATAATAATAAATAAAATAAAATAAATAGTAATTTTACTTCACAGTTTTTTTTTTTTTTGCTAAGTTTATTTATTTATAAGTAAATATTTAATTGTGTATTATAGAAGCAAAAAATATTTATTACTTAGTTTGAAATGCATTTTAAAGCTTATGCTAATTTAATTAGAGAGTATGAGATTAGTCATCAATCCGTTCTATGATTTCAGTTTTAATGAATTCTGCTTTGCCTCCCTATGTTTTTATTTAGTTTTTTTTTTCTGTCCCATTACATTAATGTTCATATAGAATACCAGTGTTCGCTCGTTCGTAATACTGCATATTCATGCAGGGGAAACACAGGGAATTTTACCCCCCAAATTGAGTGGCAACCCTGCTTCCGTATGCTGCTCAGAAGGGCATAGGGAAAGACATATTAAAGAGCCAGACGTCTTAAAATGGTTGTTTTTTCAACGTCGCTAGCTCTTGGACTATAAGTTTTAAGACAAATGTCGCCAATTTGGGAAGGTAAAGAAAAACTTAATCAAATACTCTGCTTAATCTTTATAAATAAAACAAAGAATATGTATGTATGGGTGTGTGTGTGTATTCCTTATCATAAGCGTAGCGTCGGGGGGGCACAGGGGGGCACGTGCCCCCCCAACTTGATGGACACTGAAAATTTAGAGCCTGAGGTTTTGTAAAATCGAAATGAAAATCATAATCAGAGTCTCATTTACAGTTGTTTTTCATTAATTTTATTTAAGTATTATACCCGCATGTTTACTGTTAAAATTTTCAATGTTTGGCTCTTTATTTTTTCCGAAACAGGGACGAAAATCTTGAAAAAGATTGTTTCAGTTTTCGTTACCGGTTATCCACTAACGTAGGCAGAATTACCGTCTGAAGGGAATTTGTTTAGTCAAAACAATCTTTAGGATTGCTAATAATGTTAAATAAAAGGCCTCTAAAGGTCCCCCCCCCCCTGTGCTCCATATTTTATCCTTACTTTCTCCCTCCATGATTATTGAACTACTAAAATAATAATTCGGAGAAGTGTGGAATCATAAATCATGCTATTTTGTATAAGGCAATGAGAAGCAAAGGAAAAATTTAAGTTTTGAGGAAATACGTTAAGAGATCAGACCTTAGGTAGGCTTTTACAGGAAAAAGGTTTCTGAATCGTGCTATTGATCAACATTTACCAGGACTACTAGTACCATCTCTATCCCCAAAAGAGATCAGAGGTTCTCCTACCATTTACTTCCTGCTCCTACCATTGACTTTACTATTCCATATTTTTAATTTTGGCACTTACGAGTACATCCCATTGCTTCAGGCTGCCTCATATGAAACTTTTTCAGGCATAAATTTTATAATTATATGTCACTGCTTATTATATTAAAAAATAATTCTAACTAGAAAGTACTTTTTTCACAAAATCTGGCTCATTGTAAGAGAGAGAAAGATAAAAGACGATCTCTTTATCTTGTGTAGTGCAGTGAAAAGTCAATTTTTGTAATAAAAGATGGATTTTAGCACATAATTAATTTTTATTTTCCCAAATCAAAAATTTCAACTTTGCGCTTTTTTCGAGCATTTGTCAGTCATAACACATCAAAGAGAAAATAAATGCTAAATGCAGGCTAATGACTAAAATTCTCTCATAATGTATAATAAATAAAAATACATCATTTTTTCATGTTTTAAAACTATTTTACGTTACGTAGTTTGTGTAGTATTTAACTACATTTTTAAGAACGTGTTTGTACTTATAAGCTACGATAAACTTAAGAATACTAATGATTTTGCTTATGATCGTCTTCAATACATTCTCTCTCTCTTTTTTTTTTTTTGAACTTATCTTTGGATTCTTTCAACCTTTGTCATTGAAAAAAACTTATTCCTAATTGAGCAAAGCTGTTTGTTTCAACCATTTTTTTTTGTTTTAATTTTGTTTCTTTTCTCCCCTCTTTTTTCCTTGTGTTCCCTTTTTTGTTGATATAATTTTCATTTATTTCGTTGTTTGCTATTTTTTGTTACAGTTGTGTTTTCATAATTTTAATGAGTGCGTTTTAAATGACTATTCTTTGCTTACTTTTATACTTTTTCTTTTTTTTTTAAGCAAAGAGTGATCCATTTCTTCCTATATAAGATATTAAGTTGGGTCACTAGGGTCAAAGGCAGTGTTCTTAATTGCTATTGCAAGTTTTACCCCTGAAAATAACTTAGTTAAATATGCAACATTTCAGCAATTTCTCAGATTTAATATTTGTAATCCCCTTCATCTTTTCTCTCGCTCTTATTCCTTGTTGGTTAATGTCTATGTCAGCGATTTTTGGAAGCACAAGCCATTTTTATTTCGATCGAGTGTAAAATTTTTAAAAAGTTTTTGTTTGCCTCGTTTTTCCTCACATATTTTTAATCTCAACTACTTCATATGAGGCCTCAAAATGCAGAATTTTAAGCCTATTTTTAAAAAAATTTCCCGGGGGACCTCCCCACCCCCAAAATTAAGGATAAACAACAGTCTACGCCCTACTTAAAAAAGGTCATTGCATCGCTTTTCTAATATCCATGCCACTACAAGGTCAACCCATAGAAGAACAAGAAAATACAGCGAGAGCATTAAAGAACGAAAAAAAAAAAAAAAAACCACGGTGGACTTAATTAGAGAAAAAGACACACAAAATGAAAAGAGTCCTGTTTTGTTGCCGAAAATGTAGTCGGGGCTAAGGGCAGTATACTTGTAATTGCTCAGCGCTCCGTTAACTCCAGACCCGCCATTCGTGTTTTCTCAGGGGGGGGGTCAAAAGGTGTAAAAACAATGCAATTTCATCGGAAAACAACAAAACCACGCCTACCTGTATGTAAATACATTGATATCTCAACCCCCTGACCCCCGCCCCCCCCCCAAATGACGGACCTGGTTAAATCTAAATCTGACCCTGGTAGAAACTAGCAGCTGAGGGGAAAAAAAGAAAAAAGAAGAAATTGTATGTACACTTCATCGGAATAGTAAGAGCGAATATTTCTCTTACGAAAAATTTAACCCTTCACTGCACGGTGTGCCAGATCTGGCACAAACCAAATAAATCCTCATACATTCCAATGACTTTTTAAATGCAGTTAAACTGAGTTTTACGCCCCTTCTGGAACATTGCTATAACAGTTTAGTGTGATGTTTATGCACTAGTTAGTTGCACTAGTCTAGGTATTACAGTTCTTGCTTTTGAAAAAAAAGTGTCTGCATTTCCGTTAGAAGTGTGTTTAGTCATTATTTCCTTTGTTCTAAAAATGTTTAAATACACTTAGTGGCAAATTAGTTTGTACCACTTATGGCACAAAACACATTGTAGATTATTACACTTATCGGTATACAAAGCATATGCTATGTGCTTTGTGCCATATGTAGAACAAACAATTAAAACATCATTTTTAGTGCACATTTTTAAGATAAATTTTTTCTTCATTTTTCCTGAACTCAGAGTTATTAAAAGGTAACATATGACATTTTTCATGAAAATATAAAAAATCGTGCAGTGAAGGGTTAAGTGAAAAATCTAGGGGGAGGGGAGGAGGATCAAAAGCTCCATGAGCACTTCTGAAAATTTTGCCCTGTGCCCCCCCAAAACTTTTGGTCACGCTACGCCTATGTTCCTTATGCAAATCCACAGTTTACATCGAATATCGACCAAATTTGGAACGGAGGTACTTGGCCACCCGAGAAGGGTCACGGGAGAGTTTTAGAACGTAAAACTTCCTTCCTTGTCCTTCCGCTGTGTGTATGACTGTGTTGTGAATGTCCGTCACACAGACCCTATAAGCGGGTCTTTGGCAAGTGTGAGTGAAAATTAAAAAAAAAAAAAAAAAAAACTAAAAAACGTACCGAACCGTTTGAATTTTAATTTAAAGACCCGAAAATGGTGCAGA
>JAXGGA010014640.1:0-31493 GCA_038373865.1 Uloborus plumipes
ATAGTAGAAGTTCTTCGTACAAAGCTCCACACAGTGTATTTCTTCTCCAAAATTAATTGTTCTAAACTCATTCTATATATACTTCTGAAAATAAAATCTGAATTTATAATTCAAATTTTATTTGCGGAATTAGAATTAACCTAAACATAACGATATTAAGTTTAAATGCAATGTTAGCATTGTAATCAAGAAATCATGTACATTGCAACGTATATAAAACATATGTTCTTATACTAAGCTCACATAGTGCTTCAAAATATCGCAAAGCGCTCAGCCAATCCAGGTTCAAATCTGATCTCGTGAAAATGAAATTAGAAGTGTCATTCTGAAAACTTTTTTTTTTCTTCTTTCATTTATTTATTTATTTATTTTTTAAACACATGCGCAAAACAGTGTAGAGAAACCATTTGTTAGGCTTTTTTCCTAGATGGAATTAAAAAAGCTATTCCGATAGCTCCAATTTCTGACGTCATTTCTAAATTTCGTTGCATTGCTTCCGTTGCATCTGTAAATTTAATAAAAGTCTTAATTGAAGTATAAGAGCCTTAAAGAAGTATAAAAAAAACAAGGATTATCCATAAATCAAGAATTAACTGCTTACAAAATTTCCTTTTCTCACATCCAAATAAAATCCTGCATTTACATTAATGTATACCACTTCAACATTTAAGATACAAATTTTTTGATGATAATAATAATTAGTTACACACTCGAAGACCAAAGGACTTCAGTGTGCCATTTATTCAGCTCCGTAATGGCGTTGCTTTGGAAACTATTTTCACTACAGTACAAGAAAGATTTATTACTAAATCTTCTCCTCTCTTACTTTTTTACTGTCCTTACTCTTTTTCCTTTTTTTAGCTCTTACTTCAAGAACAAATGGTTTTAGTTAGCATGTGCATTCATAGCAATAGATTAAAGTTTTTGAAACAAATGCAGCCTGCGACAGGGTAATCTCTGAAACTCACATCTATTAATTTGCTGTTTCTATTTAATTGTAGAGAGATGATAAAATTTGTTTTCGAGAGGGATTTGAGAGGTTGGTTGGTTGGTTGGTTGGTTGGTTGGTTGGTTGGTTAGTCGGTCGGTCGGTTGGTTGGTACAAAACCGCGAGCGCGAAATAAATGCGTTTCAGTTCATCAAGCATCTTAATAGTTTAACCCATTGATGCCTAGCGTCCCTTTTTAGGGACGGTCCAAAAAGTGTCTGAATTGATCAAAAATAAACATTTCAACCAAATAATAGTGTTCAATTATTACTTTGGTATTGTTTCAATACATTATTAACAGATTGCAGCACATAACCATTGTAAAGTGTGTTCTGTAGCCGTGTACAAAATATCTTTGAAAAAAAATGTCAGGAGTTAATGGGCTAAGCACATGTACACTGTATTATTGTACACAAAATAAATGAACACTAATATAGAGAAGGACTCCATGAATGTAGGCGAGTCAGGAATTAATGGGCTAAGCACCAGAAAAAAAACCCAAAAATGTTGTATACAAAGAAGTTCTTGCTTAAACATATGTATAACAATAAAATGCTGGTGACCTGCGTTTACAAAGAAAATTAATAGGTACTTTAAAAGGATCTTAAATGACAGTTAAGGATCGGTTAAGGACAAGGGCACATGTATAAGAAGTTCAAGTGCTCCGGGCCCTTCCAAAATTAGAACAAATTATAGGTGATAAGTAATTATTATAGGGGATTTTCGCAACTAGGTGCATCAAGCGCTGTTATCCTCTGCTAATTCCGTTACCCGAACAATACCGGGAACGGCATGCTAGTAAAAAATAAAATTTCAGCTCTTTGGTACATCTTTCCACAAAGTTTTTGACAGTACAACATTAGCCTTCGGCTGAATACATGCCAAACTTGCAGCCCTTATGATGCTACGTACCATCAAGCTTGTTTACTTTGCACTTGCCTCCATAGTAACCCTACACTGCATAGCGTTGCCAATTGGATACATGGACTATTTTTCCTTATGACCAAGCATAAGGCAACTCAAGCATGAAAAGCAAGTATTATATATCTTTAAAGCAAATATAACCATCTATCCTCAAAATTAAATTTTTAAAAATGTTTTCTTATTACATTAAAAAATATATATATAGTTCTTTCCAAGAACAAAAAATCATGCAGTGTAGGGTTAATGTAGTAGAAAAATTGCAGCACTTTCGGGGCAGGATACCATTAAATTATTTACAGTGCACTAGCCATCCAATTAATAACGAGCGAAAATGCACCACTTTGGGAAACGTACCAGCAAATTTCTTAAAATGCACTAGTAGCCTTAACAGAAAGCAAATTTTCATCACTTTTGGTGCCAAGTAGAACAAATTATTTTACAGTAATACACAAGCCTCCCACTGTGTACAGGATAAATTACAGCCCTTTTGGTGCAACATACCATCACATTTGGTTAGGTTGCACTAGCCCCCCTCTTAATGTAGGAGAAATTTCCCACACTTTTGGGGCAAGGTTCTTCCAAATTTTTTAGTCTATCAGTCTCCGTCTTAATACCGAACAAATTTGTACCCCATTGGGGCAGTTTACCAGCAGATTTCTTACAACGCACTAGCCTACCTCTTAATGCAAGAAAAACTTGCACCTTTTTTAGTGCAACGTACTACCAAGCTTTTACAGCGCAGTAACCTCCTTCTTAATACTGAATATACAGGGTGTCCACTCCTATCGTGGACCAATAGCTAATTTCTAAACCGTTAGAGATACGCATATAGTTCATTTATGAAAAAATCTCTAAATTACGAAAGGAATTTTGGGTCTATTCAATGTTTTTCAAAAAATCAAATTTTGAAAGAGTTACGAAATTTAAATTTTTATACAGCCCCCCAGTTCTATCAATCATATTTAGTAAAACATTCTTGACACTGTAACATTTAAAACTAAAAAGAAATCACTGTTCTACCATAAAAATTGACAGAGTTATGACGTTTTGAAAAATCAAGATTTTGACGGATTTCGCATACGGTCCCTTTAGTGATCTCTCGATGACGTCATGAAATAATGCAAAATCTTGATTTTTCAAAACGTCATAACTCGGTCAATTTTTGTGGTAGAAGAGTGATTTTTTTTAGTTTTAAACGTTACAGTGTCAAGAATGTTTTACTAAATATGATTGATAGGACTGGGGGGCTGTATAAAAATTTAAATTTCGTAACTCTTTCAAAATTTGATTTTTTGAAAAACATTGAATAGACCCAAAATTCCTTTCGTAATTTGGAGATTTTTTCCTAAATGAACTATATGCGTATCTCTAACGGTTTAGAAATTAGCTATTGGTCCACGATAGGAGTGGACACCCTGTATATGAACTGACATGTACCAGAAAATTTTTTGCAGTGTACTAGCTTCCCTCTTTATACAGGAATATTCCTGAGTACTCTGCATAATTACGCGATTAACTACATTGAAATGTAATATAAATATTTTTGCAGTTCACTAGGATCCCTCTTAACATAAAAAATCCTCAGCACTTAGCATAATTATGCGATTAACTACCTCATTTTTTAAGTCTTATTGCAATTTTTAAAACGATCACATGAAACAATCACCTGCTTAGCTTCTAGGTAATCCATGAACTTCGTAATAAAGATAGTGTTTAAGAGTGCAAAATAATATTACACTAGGTGACCCGCGCGGAATTCCGCAAAAAAAAAAAAAAAAAAAAAAACTCTAAACTTAAAATTTAATACGACAATTTTTATTAGCTTCATTATCTGCCCGAAGTTGCAGCGCAGTGTCGAAATCTATAAAGAAAAGTCCAGCGTAAGTTGGTGTAGTCCCTGCCGGAGGTTGCAAGTTCCCGATCATATGGTACACTTGACCACGTAGTTTAAAACAATATGGACCTCTGCCAGGAACGTTAACTGAGTCCACTTTGACTGAAGCGAAGTCCAAAGCATTGTTGAATTGTCTAATATTGTCTAGGTAGTAGACACCTTCCTGTTAGTCTGTCTGTTGATACCCTGGGATGAATCCTAGTTTAAGGTCCGGCGATAAATTATTAAATCTGGCAACCACAGAATTATCATTGGATGATTGGATTGTTTGGCGATTTTAAGCTAAATGATTGCAACCTTAAGCTACAGTCTGAAAAAAATCGCCAAACCCGGACCCTAAAGTAGGATTTTACCGTACCCTGTTCCTTGGCATTGTAAAATCTTGTACGTTTGCACAACATCGCCATCTACTGCCGTCGTTCTGACAACTTTTCAAAGAGATCAAAGACACGTTCACTTTTACAACTACTACAAAAGTGATACCCTATATTAAAATCAAATACCCAAGGCTACTACTAAACTAAATACTAACGTTATCGCAAAACTACCATAGTATTTTGAAACAATAAAAGTTACAATTAAGGTTTACCGAGCTAAGCCTTGGCTTGAAATGTCGCATTTAAAATTGATTTGAACAACAATGTAACGATTTTGACAGTTGAGCAAAAAATTTAACTTTTTCAAACTTCAATCGCTTATAAGTCGCTTAAACGTGGATTTTCGAGATTCTCGTTACGCGGCGCTAGCGGAGAAACGTTCTAAAGAACGCATTTTTTTTAATCTTTCGAATGAAATCAAAATGGAGACGATACGACAATTATTTCGCTAGATAGAGTCAATTTTGTGCCCAAAAATTGAAGTTCGAATAAAAAACGAACCGACACTTTTTAGAGGGTGGGTCTAATTTTCGTCAATAGCCCGCGGGATAAGCTTCAAAATCATAAATTTTCTTGCAATTCGATAAAGAAATGAGCGAGTTTCGACCGGGTATAGGATTCGGCTTAGAGAAATAATATATGGAGATTTTAATTATTAATTCCTGCTCGCGAGAATTTTATGTTTTACTTTTTACTTTTCTGTAAGTGGCAACGGTGAGGATGTTGATGAATTGTTTTGTCGTTACTTTGAAAATTTTGGAAGAACTTTGTCTCTTTTGGATTAAGCTGTTGAAAAGGTAACGGTAAAATATTTGAAGAATATTAAAGCTATTGTTTAGTTTTTTATTTTGAATTATTCAATTCAAACTGGTGAACCCGTGGTTCAGTTTCGATTGGTGGCGTCCGAAAAAATTTTAAGTAGTTAAAAATAGATAGTTTCTGTTATTTCGATGGTAATTCCAATTTTAAATTTCTTCTCTCTTTTTTTTTTCTAACCCTTAAACTTCTTTTTCTCAATACACTCCGCCATCTTTTCCTCACTCCTGCTCTCATTCATTTAGTACTTTTTTTTTCCTCCCAACTTTTTTTTCTTTTAATCTTTTTTGTTCCCATCCCCAGCGAATTTTCCTTACCTTTCGTATTTTTTACCTCTTTATTATTATTCATTCGTTCCTCTCCCCCACACATCGGCGAAAGAAAGAACGAAGAGCAAGAGGCTTTGTGCTTTGACGTCCAGGGACGAAGGGGGTGCTGCGTGCAAGAGGGAATGTCGTTGTCATAGAAACCAGACGGTGTGGGTGAGATAAGTTCCGTGGTTTTGGGGAATAGAGTAAGGGTTTTAGAAATTTCTGGAGTTGGATTTAGTAAGTTCGAAGTTCTTTCCACTTAATTGCTAGGAGAAATAAAGTAACTATCTTGAATAACTATTGTGTTGGGTTTTCTTTCAATTGTTGCTTATAGTCAAGATCTTAAAGAATGCAAAGCATGTAGATGAATATGAACTGAAAGCTAGATGTGTTCAAGGAGCTAACTCTTAAGCGTTTGAATAAAATCGCCATTTAGTCGAGAACAAGGAAAATGTTTATGTAGTTTCGGGGATGAGCAATGAACGAACTCATCTACTTATATTAAAACTGAGTATCTTTCTATGTATATATGTCCTGCCGCTTTCTCCTGAACGCCAATGAATTGAAAGTAGAATCAGGTACCGATAGATTCGTAATTTTTCCAGCTTCATTAGTTTTAATTTACATATGGTTCGATGAAGGGATTCTGAAGAAATTGAGAAAAATCTTCAAATTTTTGCTCAGGTTTCAAGTGATATGTCCTAAATGAGGAAATATGAAATTCATTGTTCTAAAACGCGGTTGATATGAAACAGTAATAGTAATGACAATTAGAATTTTGAATAAAAGCTTAACTGAATCAAACATGAAACTTATTAGTGTGCCGACATAGAGAGGCTATAACGTAAACGTATGAGATCAGAACAAGTAGGTCTACTGTCGACTTGTAGAGGAAAATATAAATAGATTTTTAGTTTATAGGCAGATAAAACCGCTTATAAATTTGGAAACGTGAGAAATTTTTACTTAGACAACGGAAATATACTCAACGGGCATCCTAGTGGATTGGGTACAAAGCTCGAAGACACCAGTTCCACGACTGAAGTGGCTAAATACCCATCATGCGAAGTATGTATTCGCTAAATTCAAGGGTCTGAAAGTCATGTGAGCAGCTGTTAGCAATTACTTAGTTCTAGATTTTCCCTCATCTTCAGGACTATATCTACATTGTGCAGATGAACATCATACTACACAGTCCAGTCACATTAATGTGACCACCTGTCAAAAGCCAGAATAACTACCTTTCTCAGAACGGACTGCTGCGAGACGTGCATGAAGAGAGTCAATTAGGTACCTGATGTGTTCGCAGGGATGTTGAGTCATGCTCCCTGCAATGCTATGGCTAGCTGCGCTAGATTACGCGGGTGAGCACTCATCGCGCGAAGAACCTAATCGAGATGCTCCCACAGATTCTCGATTGGGCTTAAGTCTGGCGAGTTTGCTGACCAGGAGAGAACGGTAAACTCATCCTGGTGCCCTTCGAACCACGCATGTGCATTGGCAGCTGTATGGCACTTCGCATTACCCTGCTGGTAGATGCCATCATCCTGAGGAAAAACAATATTCATATAGGGATGGACATGATCCGCAAGGGCAGATGCGTACTTGTATTGATCCATCGTGCCTTCTACAATGATGAGAGAACCCATAGAGCCCCAGGAAAACATTCCCCATACCGCGTAATGTTTCTGCCTCTAGCTTGAATCGTTCCGGCAATGGTTGCAGGGTGTTTGCTTCCAGAGGTTTCGCGCCTTCTAAGCCAACATCCGTCTGTCCGATGGAGCATTAAACGTGATTCTTCAGTAAATTCTACCTGTCGCCACTCAATGGACGTCCAGCTGCCGTACAGGCGTGCAAATTCCAGGGTTCGTCATCGATGGACAGTAATCAACCATAGGGGCATGAACTAGACTTCTGCATCGGGAGCCCAGACGCAGCAGCGTCCGCTAAAACCAGTCTGAGAGACGATGTTGGTAGCCCCTTGATTCATCTGGATGGTCAGTTGCGCTACGGTAGTCCGTCTGTTAACCCGAACGCATATCCGTCGTCCACCTCTGTCATCTATGGCTCCTGGTGCACCACATTTGCCACGTCGCTGATTTTAAACAGTCCCATTTTGCAATGCACGGTACACTTTCACCACGACCGCAAGCGAACAGCTAAAACATTCAGTCATTTTGGAAATGCTTCCACATTTGGCCCGAAATCCAATGATCCCGCCTTTTTGTACGGCTGATAAATCGCTTCGTTTTTGCATTACGCCAACAATATAAAGGTTTTCCAAAGCTCTCACACATCCTTTATGTACCCTCAACTGCACTGTGCTACCGAATACCTTCTGTGATTGGTTATTTAACGTTGCCGACAAAAGTACGTGGTGGTCAGGAGCGCCCCAAAGGGAGTTCAGGGGAGGTCACTTGGACCTCCTAAAAGTTTTGCTCATTCGGCAAATTCATTAATAGTATTACATTTTTTTTTTTTTTTGCGTATTGTGTGTGGAGCTGCAGTCTTTTTTTTTTTAATATATATTTGTTGAAAATAAGAATACTCGTTTAATAAAACTTAATTCGATTGTTGCAAAAACCTGTAAAATCACCAACATTCTTTAATTTGTAATGCAATATTTTATGACATGTCATGCAGGCTTGGAGTCAATTACGAGAAAACGTAATCGATTACGATTACGATTACGAACATGAAAAAATGGAGATTACAATTACGATTACGATTACAGTCATCTGTGAAATCGCTATTACGATTACAGCAACGATTAGATTACGTAAAAAAATGTAATCGATTACGATTATCATGTGACGATTACGATTTCGATTACGCGATTACAGATTTGTGAGGAATATATACATATCATTACATAATGTTCATTCACGACAAGAGCGCTTTTTTTGAAAAAATATGATTTTTGATTATCTAATATAGTGATGAATGAAATGATGATTGCAACCAATGTATAATCTTAACTTAAGGATTAATTATTATTTTATTTGATTTAGTTATTTTTTTATCTTATTTTTTGAATTCTGACGTTGCAGCAGCAAATTAGCGATAAATGAAATAAAAGCACATCCAAATTAATTCAAACCATTTAAAGTGCACTTAAATACTGCACAACTATTTTATCCATGTATAGGTGATTAGATACAGGTGCATGCACTAGTAGATTTAACTCTGGACACTTTTCAATTTTTTAAAGATTTCACCATTAAATATTGTGTAATGAATTATAAAATTTAGTTATTTTACTTAGATAATTTATTTATTACTTCTCTATTATGTATGTATTCATTTCATGTAAATATTACCTTTATTTATTTTACTAGCAGTATCCGCACGCCGATGCCCGTGCAATAAATGTAAAGGATGTCAACTGAGTAAATTAAGGTTCACTCTAACCCTCTGAAGTAAAATTGCTGTATTCTTTACAAATGTGCTCCACAACCTTTTGAATTCCAGAAAAAGTCCTGTTAAAGTTTAAAACAATTTGCCAAATAAATCAAAAAGACATTAAGTTAAGTAACAGGAGATTAATTACTCAAATTTAGTCAATTTTCAAGGCTTAACTCTATACGCAAATTTAAACCACTATGAAACTACAGGGACAAAAGAGCAGTTTGTCTGGAAAATGGGACTTAGTGTTTCAGTTTTGCATATAGAGCCTTGAAAATTGACTAATTTGAGTAATTAATTTTTCCCGTTCTAAGTGATGGAGAAAAACGCTCTAAAACTTTTCTTTTCAGAAAAAACCCCTTTCCAACGATGTGTAATGTTAGGGGGTGGGGGACCCTCCCTCAATTAGGTAAAGTACATCTAAAAGGAGACTAATTAATTAAATTAAAAATAACTAATTCAAAATTTAGAAATCGGCGTTCGAGGTGCATTTTACTGGGATACGTTCGAATATTTGTGCCAAGCTTCAGGTCTGTAGTTTCTGTAGGGCTTCTATCCATCGGTTACAAACATACATACAGAGCCCGTCATCTATATATAGAGAGAGATAATGCAACCTATAAACAAAATTGTCTTCAAATGAATTTTGATTTTTTTCGTATAATTAGCCTTGGCAACGAAATGTGATGAAAAAGTAACGGCTTTGTTACAAAATATTGACTTAATAAGCATGAAGCAAACCTTTTCCCCACATAAAATATATATATATATATGTATTATATTTTTACGTATTGTTCTCCAACTCCATTAATATTTAAAATGTATACAATCAAACAATTCTTGAAACAATATAATTAGAAAAAGAGTAAAAAGTTTTCATAGGATTTCTTGATATCAAGTTTCATTTCTTTTCTTTTTTTTTTGCTTGTATGACCCTTTTATAATAATAATTTATGTCAGATTTTTTAAGATATACTGCTATTATTGCTACTATAAACATGAAACTAAAACAATAAACAGAAATGCAAAAGAAAAATTGAAATTATTCTAAGCGTAAAAAGATAATTAATATTTAAAAATGAATAATTGATTTCAATCATACACTTAAACAAACGTTTTAATAATCTATAAACGCACAACTTTTTCTTTATATACTTTTGAATTAAAAATAAAATTGGCATTAAAATACAAAGCATAAAATTAATGTACCTGAAGTATAATTGCAATTTGCTCTTGTTCTGACTAAATTCCTCTTTTTCTGATTATGAAAGTTGGGGAAAAAAAGCACTGAAAGGCATATTACCGCGGGGCCGTCGCGATTCTCTCCTCAACCGGGGACAGGGACCGTCTAGATTCTCTCCCAGATAACCGTTAACAGAATCCAGTCGAACTGTTGACACCACTGTTGTATTCCGAGGTGGCGGCGAACGCGACTTCGTTTGTTGCTGTCACTGACAGCTGATGAAAGGGAAAATTGATGACCCATCCTAAAAATCAAGGGAGACGTTTTTGTTACAGGCGCCTAAAGGTTGAAAAGCACTTAGGGCTCAATTTTATTACTCTCATTTACAAACAGCGGGTAACGATCACTGAGGAGCTCCCAAGTCTTTCCTAAGCTTGTATTGAACTCTGATCTATCCCCCATTGTTGAAACGTAACTTAGAAAATTTCGCTTTCAGCAAGTCGGGATTACACGATTACAAGGCCAAATTACGATTATTCAAACTTAGATTACAATTACGATTACGCAAGAAATACTTGATTAAAATTACGATTACACGATTACGAGTGTTCCATTTACAAATTATGATTATGATTATGATTACAAAAAAAATGTAATCGATTACGCGGATTACGATTACGTAATCGACGATTACTCCAAGCCTGATGTCATGCAGTAAATACGTTTTAATCTGTAGGTATGAAAATAACAATAATTTTTGAATTATCCAATCAATCGCTTTGACTGTTCAAAATACATTCCCGCTGTTATTCATCAAAGTTCAAACACTTGTCAATCATCTGAAGAAAAGTGTGTGAATGCTCGATTTCTTTTAGTGATACCTATTGTCTTTTCTGATAAAGTAATGGTATATGATCCGGATGCATGCTCGTCTTTTCTGATTCGGCACATTTCGGAATTTCATTCAGCAAATTCAGAAACTTCCCCCTCCCAAAAATTTAAGCTCCTCCTGGTGGTGGTCACATTAATGTGACTGGATTGTGTATTATCTATCGACACACTACAGTAATCAAACTTCCGCCCTCATTTTTCATGAACTTTTCTCGTCTGCTTTAATTCTAAATGTTGTGTGAAAAAGGCTTGGGTCTTTCAAGTGACAATAACAGTTACAGCAGCAAACCGATAATGAATGGATTAACAGTTGGAAGTCTTATGCAAATTGGGTAGCTCGATTGTTTATATTTAATCATTCGAAACAAACCTACGCCTCATGAAATTTCAGATTTCAACGTAAATGGAAGTTGGCCACGCCTACCAAGCAATACAAATGTTCAAACAACTCAGCGGTTCTCAACTTTTCAACACACGACCACATTTCGGGGGGTTGCCCTCTCTGGCGTTTAGAAATCAATGTATTTGCATATGAGTGGGGGGTGACGTGGTTTTTGTTGTTTTCACATAAGACTGTATTGTGTGTGCACCCTTTGCCCCCCCCCCCCGGGAAAATCTTGAAATGATGACCCAGTTTTCGATCAAAAATTTTTGCACTAAAAATAATGATTTGTACGTGCTTGTTGGCGTGACAGTATGGCCACATCCGCAACGCGAACAAATCGTTATTTCATAAATACGAAGATTTTTTTAGAAAGATCATACTTTATATTATGCTAAATAATGATCCCGTGTGTTAAAATACATTATTAAAAACCAAAGTTTAAAATTCCAGGAATCAAATGTAACTATATATGTAAAAATATTACACCCGTTCAAATAGATTCAGTGAAATATGTGTATAGAGCGCAGCGAGGAGACTAAGCCCCCCACACCCCAAACCTTCGTACTAATCGCCATAAATCCAATTCCTAGTACGGTAATACCGTCGAACTTGTTAAAACGAATTAAATGTTTTTCAAAATCAATTCATCTTAACCGTAATTCGTCTTCTCCGAACAATGACTTCTCCAAACAAAAGAGCTAGGATCCCAAAGGCAATTCGTCATAGCAGTTATTCACTGTAACAGTGTTCGAATCAACGAGACTCGAGTGAATATGTATTTTCAGGAACTATTTGAATATGCACTGGAGAAAACACTGACAGCACTGGTGCATAAGATTTTTTTCGATCATCACAACATTTTTTTTTAATCTGAAATTTCGATTTTTTTTTTCTTTTGAATTCAAGTTATGTTTTTCTTAATGACGAATTGGGATAGGTCTGTGTGTGTATGTTTCAATATTTGGACATGTGTGTTTTGCATGTGTGTGTGTGTGTGTGTGTGTGTGTGTGTGTGTGTGTGTGTGTGTGTGTGCAGTATTTTGACGCCACCACCACAAGGAACAGGAGGTCGAGCACCAGGATGCACCCTGTGGCAGACTTCGAAAAATGGACTAAACGAAAAATGAAGTCAAAAATAGAAACAAATAACAATTTGTCATTGCTCAAAAACAAAGAGTTTTAATCTCCGAAAACCTGTAGTCACAGTAAAGAATTAACGCCAAATACATGTTCTTTTGATTTTAGCGTAGATTATAGCCTCGCATTTATTTTAATATTCAGTTTTTCTTGATTGACCTTGAAGAACTGGTTTATTTTCGAGCGATAAAACCGAAATAACTTTCTTTTACAAGTGAGTCCAACGCCCGAATACCATGCGCACTCAACCACATCCTGATTTCGTTGATTCTGCTCATCGAATACACAAAAGTTGTTTCTGCGACCAACATTCTTAAACTGTAAGATAAGAAAATTGTAGTTTTTGATTTGAGCAGAGCTACCATGTAATAAAAAAGTTCATTTAAACGTTTCGTTCTTTTTATGTCAATTTTGAGGTAATTGCCCGATTTAGCAAGCGATTATGCAGCAGTGGATTTTCCCTTAAATTACTGATTTATTCTGTAAAAAAATCTGTAATAATTTTTGGTAATGTAGTTTAACAAATATGTCTTGGGGGAACTTATCTTGAGATTTTGAGAGACCAAAAGAAAGCGTAGCTTGAAACATATTCACATTACATTCGTATTATTTTTGCAATAAAAAAACCAAATGTTCTAGAGAATGGTGCCCATCTCCCAACTACAGCACTGATTATTTTGTATTTTTATTGCAAAATAACTTCGTTTTTTACACACACATTTCAGTTGCTCCTATGCACACTTATATAGCAATACAAAAAGCACACTTATACAGCACACTGAAATAGCACACATCATTAAAAAAGCCTTTGATAGCATTCCACATCCTCAACTTTATAACAAAATTTCTCAATTTCATTTCCCCGTTATTTTAAAAAACTTTTTTCATAGTCTGCTTGAAAACAGAAAACTAATTACGGATTCTAATAATGAAATTGTTACTCATAATCAATTAATAGGCGTTCCACGAGGATCTTGCAGCGGCCCGATTTTGTTTTCTTTAGGATTGGATTTTTTTTTTTTTTTTTGAATATTATTTCTCTTTAAAAGCTTTGACAAGAGAATAATTCATGACTATTCAGTAAATTACATTTAACTGTTGACCTTATGATAACAAAAAATACTTAATGAATTTTTTTAGAATGTTTTTCATTTTCATTTTGTGTGCTTCCAAATAAAAATATCTTTTCTCACATTTCTTTTTTGCAGCATCGGTAATTTATTTTTGAAAATCGCTTCAAAAATTATGGTACAACTTTTAAACCTTAATGTCCATTTATTTATTTATTTATTTTTCTTTTGTAAAATATTGGCATGAATGAAATATATTGATGCATAGATTGAAAATTATACAACGGAGCAGAGCTAATTAAATTATTTTAATACTAGCTGTACCCGCACGGCTTTGCCCGTGGTATAAAATTAAAAATTCATTTGTAAAAAATTGCTATAGCAGAAAAAATACTCTATTTTAGTTATTCAACTATAATTCTTTTAAAGAATGATATAAAAATTTGGCATGAACCCCACACTACTTTCCTTTACGTGTAAATTTCTTAGTAGATGCCTTAAGTGCTAAAATAGTGCTTGGAGTGAGCAAGATAACAATTCAAACATTTACATCCCTAGTTTGCCACAAAACAATGCAAAAAAATATTTTTCAATGATTAATCTCCTAAATATCGCCGATTTTAACATCATTCAGTGGATTTTCGCAAAATATCGCCAATAGCACCAAATTGAACCCAAATAAAAAAAATAAAATTTTTCGCCAAATTTGCCGCCAACTTAGGGTTTGCTCGACCCTTGGTTCTGGCTCAAAATTAACAGAGCGCTCTTCAGGGCCCTATCCCGGTTAAACCATGAGTTGTGGTAGGTACGGGAGGCCCTGGAGTGTGTGATGTGATGTAATGATGTAGGAGTGAAGATTAGCAGTTGAATTTAGCTATTTTATCCTTATAGCTATTTAATCCGGTGGTAAAATAATTTAAATTTAACCCTATAAGCATGATTTTTTGTTCTTTGAAAGACATATATATGTTTTTAGTGTAATAAGAAAACATTGGAACACATTAAAAAAAATTTGTGAACAGACGGTAATATTTGCTTTAAAGATACCTAATACTTGCTTTTTATGCTTGAGTTGCCTTATGCATGGTCATAAAGAAAAATTGTACATGTATCCAATTGGCAACGCTATGCAGTGTAGGGTTAAGATGGAAGAGAAAACTGTTTCCTATATCAGTATAAGCCATATATATTCTTTTGTATTCAAACTTCAGTTTCTTTCTATCGACGTTGGAGAAAAAATATTAAAATATTTGACTTTAATACTCGAAGTAGCTACCTAAATTCAAAATAGTTCCCATCATATGTGGAGATCTTTTTTACATTTATTTTAAAGTACTAGAAAATATACCCAGCGTTGCCTGGGTCAGTAATAATGTTGAAAAGCAATTTATGCTCACCTTTGTTTTGTTTTTTTTTTTTTTTTTTTTTTCTTTTCCCCTGAACTGAAAGAATTTGGCGATTTTAAAATGTTGCCAAATTTGCGTAACTGTTTTGTGAAACCTAGGATAATTTTACTCCGTTCCCTTCTTTATGAAAATACATTAAGTGTTATTATATTACTAATTTTTGTCACAGAGAAAGTCATCAAATGTTGAGATACTATTGCTGACCGTAAAATGAAGCAAAAAGTTTTTGTCCTTAATGACTTTGAAATTAATGGGAACATTCGACAAATGTTTGTGCAAAATCGCAAATTAATGGTAATTCAAGTCTTGTTTAAGGGTTTTATTAATTTAGTAAGCGGATTAATTTGCGTTTTGACATAATTTTAAAAAGGTTTTTAATGGATACATACGGATTCGGCAACAAAAGAAAAAAAAACTGAACTTTTTAAATGTGGGAGTATTATATCGATGATTAAGATTTTGCCGCAGTCGATAAATATCAGACAGTAGACGTTTTGTTTTGGATACGTCATGTAAGCCGTAAAGTATTATTACGTAGTCTTTGGCACAAAAACTGGTACCAGTTGAAAAAATCGCCGAGAATCTCAGTTATTAAAATATTGCAACAAATTTGACAAAACTCCTGTTCGATTGAATACTAAGTAACTGCACAATTGTAAGTACCCCGAGAAAGTCCCAAATAGCATCAACTTATCGGATTTTGCTCGGCCGATCATCGAATTCCTCGTAAACTCATCGTGTAACGCACGATGACATCGTTCCGATCAGTATCCGAGCACGGTTTTCGATGAGTTACTTTTCATCGGAAAGCGATATCCTTCCGATCAACTTTCCCGATGAAAATAAGCCGAGCTATATTCCATCGGAAAACGATATCCTTCTGATCAAGTTTCCCGATGAAATTCATCGGCACGGGACTGTTCTGCTCGTAAATTGCTCCAAATCTCATCGTATTTCGAGCAAAACTCATCGGATTTTGCTGCTCGGATTCTGTTTGGCCGATGAGACATATTGGATCATCGGCCGATGAGAATTTCATAGGGTTTCGATGAATGGCATGAGATGCTGCTAGAGGTGCCCAATCAAAGAAAACAAATTTAAGAAATGCCGTTAAGTTGTATTTAAAGCTTCACCAAACTGAAAAATAATGAACCTGATCCATTTGTTAGTTGCGAACCTCTTCAAACGATTACGTTACCGATACTCTAAAACACATTTTTACAAAACTCGCAAAAATAATTGATGCAGTGAACAATCTATTAAAGAAATACAATTTATTCTACAAAATAATATTTGCCCGTTTCAAAGCACTATGAAAAATACCTTGCTTAAGGATAAATATTCTACTTACAACTAAGACTACAAAATGTTTTAAAATACAAATCATGGTAAAAGCTCGTTAGAAAGCGGGCGCGCGAGCGTTTCCAATGTCTATGTGAAAACCTGGATATTATTAATGAAGTTGCAAAAAAACATTACTTTTTGATTTGACTTCAGAAAAGCCTTGAAAAGTTAATGCGAAAAGTGGAAATGATACACGCAATTCTAGCTATTGACAGGGAGTTGAGATGATGCACTAAATATTGAATTAGTTTGTTGGAAGCCTTTGCTCATTTATGCGAAAAATGTACCTTAAATTGGAATGAAAAAGGCGCTATCAATCGAACTTTTTCGAATATCGTTATAAATTATAGCCTATATGTTATTCTGATGCATAAGTTACATTATGGTAAAAGTTTCATTAAAATCCATTCAGTAGTTTTTGCGTGAAAGAGGAACAAACATCCATCCATCCATCCATCCAAACATCCAAACTTTCGCATTTATAATAGTATTAAGATTCATTCAGTGTTAGGTTGGATGATTTTCAAGGTAAGCAAATGCTGATCTTTTCAAATTCTTTGTCTATTGCTCTGCAAGACTGTTATCTACCTAAGTTACTGTTATCTACCTAAAATCCAAATGGAAATTACTGACCTGTTGGCATTTTATAACATTAGTAATCAAATATAAGAGCTTACTTCAACAGTAAGTCATCCACGTTGCATAGAATTCTGGAAATTCGTACCAACAAAATTTTTTCCCATTTACACGATTTAGCCGTCTGGTGTAGCTGTAGATTTGGTTCAAAATATGTTTGCGAACAAATATTTTCTGTTATGAATGTATAAAAGTCTAAATATCGTTAAATATTAATTGATAGCACTTAAAACACTAACATTTGTTGGCATTTTCAAGAATTTATAATGACGGTAAAAAAGCTACAGACTCATGAACCACATTAAGTACTGACTTTAATTTTTAGAACTAAATGTGTCATGTCTCTTGTTTATATTTTAAGTGTAACCCAACTGAAATAGATCTATAAAAATATTTATTAACGATAACTCTTAAGTTCGGACTTGTTTTATCTTTATTGCCATTTTAATTCAAATTACTCAGACTTACATAATTTTTCTTTATTTTGTATTTTTGTGAGAACTACATAGTCAGCCAACAAATAATCTATTTTTAAATTTTTAAAAATTTTCAGTATGTTGGAAAAATACAATATGGCATGCTGAACTTTTCTTCTCCAGACAGTGACAATCTCCCAAAAAAAGGTTGGCCACCCCTGTTTTAAAGTAATCGTGCTTGAACTTGAAATGCCTGCATTTAAACATTTACCCATTGAAGTTTCCATCTTTCTCCTTCAAAACGCTTTGTAAAACTGGCAAACAAAAATCAATAAAATCCATAGGGGAGAGGGTCACTGTGACATGTAAACAGGGGCACATGTGAACAAACAGCATTTCACCCAATTAACACAAAGAGAAAAATCTGAAAAAAATTTATGTAGATGGTAATATAAGTACTTTATCCTGCCTGAAATGTCAAAGATCTAAACCATTTTGTTTTTTAATTATCGAAGATCTTGTGTTTTGGAAGGTGCCAATATACTTTTATGTTCCAGTTCTCCAAGTAAAAACACATCCAAAACTTTATTTTTTTTTTTTGTGATTTGAACTTTATTCGTCTTAAAGTAGCATTAATAAGGAAAGCTTTCATGCACTGTTTTTGAAAAAAAATTGGGGCTATCAAATTAGGGCTAAGTTGAGGTAAGGGGCCCATGTGAACGCATTATGTAGGAGCAGATGTGCCCCATAATGGTATTTAGTTCTTTCAATTTCAAAAATTGTTGATTTTTTTATATATTGAATAGTCTAATAGTTAAAAGTTTCAATACTCAATATTTAACTAAAATCTGAAAGAGTTGTTAAAAAGAAAGTTAAACTTGCTAAACTGTTGAAAAAGGAACAGGAAGGAGTTGCAGTAAGTGACGCTGAGTCCGACATTAGTTTTAGAGACCGCATCAAGAAATTTGTGCTGAAGTGTTGCATCAGAAAATTTAGCTGTGAATGACTTTGTCCTCGTAGAATTCACTATCAAACGACAAAAATTCACTATGAATGAAACTTTTATGTTTCCAAAAACAGATGATACATCGATGGTAAATACTCTGATGATATTCTGCTAAAATTACCACCTCCTTCAGTTTTAGGTGGTACATGTCGAGCTGCATCTTCTGTTCCTTTTCTGTAAAACTTGAAGTCTACAATATTCGTTGAATTGAGCTAATTTATCACGTTAAATAAATACTTTGATATTTTCATTGTAAGTGTTTGTTAATGTGTAATAAGCAGTATACTCAAAAATATGCTTAGGTGTATTTTATTTCCATTTATGTATCCGTGCTTACTTGTGCCCCAGTTATGTTTACAACTGCCCCCCTACGGGGTTTCAGATGTTAACAAAATTTAACATATTTTTGACTTGTTTTTTGGCTGGAATTCACTGTTGAAGAAGATAGGTAACTGCATGAAAATACTTAGCAAATGTTTGATTTATCATGTATAGCACTTTTTTCTTTTATATCTCAAATTAATAATGAAAAATATACAAAATGTTATTTTTGTTCACATGTGCCGCCCTCTCCCCTACGTATTCACAAAAACAAGCCAAAAAAAGCTACTTTGAGGGAGACACAAATTAAATTGTTTTCCCTTCTCATTTTAATACTTATTTTAGTAAATTACAACAATTTGACTGCAAATCGGAAGAATTTGAGCGGACTTATTTAGGGCGCGATTAACCTCATAGTTTAATACAGATTAAATTAAGACAAAAGCATCTTTTCTTTTTTTCCCTTCAATCCCATCTCAAATCTTTTATCATCAGCTATGATGTCTCCACCTGCATCAATACTGCAAATTAGGTTTATTAAATATTTCTACCAATCCCAGAAGCACTTAAAATATTCAGTCGGCCCCCTTCCTGGGTTTAAGAAAGCAGAACAACCAGTTGATATCGTTCTCTGTGCACCACTTTTCTTATTCATTTCAGTCTCCCTTTCTATCCATCCTTTTTCTCTTTCCTCTTCTTTGTCTTTCTCTCTATCTCTCGTTTATTTTCTTCACCATCCCTCCTCATACATCCCATTTTCAGCAGGAGATTTTTCTTTTATCTTTTATTTCGCTTTATTTTATTTGTGTATTTTTTTTTATTATTCTATCTATTGGAACGCAATAGCATTTTTTGGACTTATTTTTTTCCCTACCCCACCTCCTTTTTTTTTTTACTTTGAACTCTATCCGAAACTTGGGAATTTATTTTTCTACATTCGCCTTTTTTATGCTATAAGTTTTATTTTTTATTCGTTGTTCTTTTCGATTTTCTTTTGCATTTTAAGCATGGAGGAGATAAGCAGGTCCGACCCGATTTTAAAGAGGGATAAAACTAACTTAGGTGAGAACTTAAGTAAAATATAAAAAGCATACGATCAGAAGTCAAGAGAAAGATCAACATAAGGCAAAATATTACTTAATCCAAGGAAAGACAATGTTGGAACCCAACTAGAGCAAAAACTCAAAATGGTGTTACGCTAAGAACACTCTTGATCTAGTCACTTTTTCAAACAATAACAACTAGCTTCTTGGATCAGTTTTGCGGCCTCATACTACCCGCGGGTCGCAGATTATGCACTATTGTGGAAAATTAGAAGAAAAATGTGTTGATTACGACTGTGAGAACTGAACCAGCGCATTATCTTTGTTCCCAATAAATCACCGAGTAACAGCACCTTATCGAACAACTGTTCTGGTAGTCACAGGATAACCTCGTATTAGGTTATCCTGTGAAAAACGAATATTTATAGGTGGAACCCCGATTTTACGTTTTCCGTCGGAACAGCTATAAAGAACATACCCAGCGGGAAAACGTAAAATCACGGGTTGGGCTAATCTAAGCACATTGTTTACAAATTGAGACTTATCCAGTGAACTAGTGGAAAAGATGTGTACTGTCTGATTTTCTTAGGTAAGACCTTCCGCGTATTTACGCATGCGTCAGCCATATCAAACAACGTAGAACGATGCTAATTGCAAATACATTTGAATGTGTCAAAAGGATAGCAAAAATGCAAGTTTTAAATTGAAAACTTCGGAAAGTTCCCACTCACAACCCATTGCCCTTTTTTAAGTGGAATGGTTCCAGAGTGCTAGGCGCGGTTTTCAAAGATGGACAGTAGTCTTTACTTACTTTTTGTTTTTAGATACAGTGTTATTTATAAAACGTTTTATATCATCAAACTTTGCAAATATTCTTCTTGGGTGGCGTTCACAAAAAATACTTATATAGTTTATATGCTTTGAATCGCTTGATCAGCTGCGGAGACAGTGCATTGATAATGAGCTATGGATAGCTTATTCGATAGGGTATCGAATTAGCGATCGGAGTTTCCTAGGTTCGAAATCTGACATTGCCAAATACCCATCGATAACAGAGTTATTAGCGGTAGTTAAATTCGTGAAAAGGGTCTTGTCGGTTAAAGCCCTCGAAAATTCGAGCTCCAGAATTGTTACGTATGAACATCCTAATTCCCGGAGTTGCTTGTAAGACACGCTGCTCATAAAACAAAGCAACAATGGAACAAAAATGCCACCAAAGTAAAAAAAAAAAGTCAATGCTGCACAATACTGAAAGATATTTTACTGACGGATTTTTATTCATAAACAGTTAACAGTTACACAAAAAAAACATTTTCTGAAGAGAAAAAAACCACTCCCATGCGCATCAGGAAGTGTCCCTATTTTCAATTATTTTCATGGTAGAAAATTATTAATTATGCTGCTGAATTCCTTAATTGAGCTGTTTTTTCTTGAAGGATTATTAATTTCACACTAAAATACTTTTCCACTAATCTAGATCATTATGATTTTAGTATCGCTCCTTCAGGAGAACAAATTTTCTCAAAAATAAATTCAAGAGTTCTTTTATTTATTTTTTTATTTTTATTATTATTATTATTTTTATTTTTTTTTGTAGTTTTTATATGCTTAAAGCAATTTTTGCAAAAAAATAAATACTAAATTTTCATCCAAAGTCGGCTTTGTGTCTGAGAAGGTTAAATACACTTTCGAAAATTATGATGGTTTCCGAAAATTTAACTTTCCACACTTGTTGATTACTAAGGTTTTTTTTTTTTTGTTTGGAATGTAATGTATTTTCATACTAAATGGAACAAGTATGTAACGTACTTTTTTACGTATACATAAGTATTAACATATGCAAACTATTGTTTCCTATTAAACATTCTTTAATTAAAATAATATCCTATTTTTGTAGCAATTCAGCGAAGCAGTAACAAAAACGATCCCGAAACTTAAAGAGCAGCCATAAACCTCTATCTTCTCCGATATATTTCGAAAAGTTAACTTATGTTCTTCTCTTCAAACGGCTAACTAGGCAGAGGGAATCCGCTAAATACCGAGTTTTCGTGAGTTCACATCCGTTGCTATGACTACGAAGCCCCCTCCCCTTCCTGAATATTGATTAAGCGGAAAATTTAAGGCAACTGTTCATGTCGACAGAGCTAAAAGTTTCGAACTCTATGAGTCTTGTTGTTTTGTTTAGGGCTTTCTATTCTGAATTATAAGCTTGGAGGAAAAGATGCGGTCATGACCGTTTCAAACTGGTAACCATATTGATTATGACGTGATCCGTTTGAAGAGATTCGGGCTCCTGAGGACATAATTAATCGGCGATGGAAGTCATCAAATTGTAAAGATTGCTTTTGGTCGTGACATATCATTTATTTTTTGTAGGAAGAAATGGACACATAGTATACGTTCTCCTTATTTATTAATGCTGCAGAACTAAAATGTTTATTTTTTGAGTTACTGTCTTTTGGATGTGGTGGAGTAGTTATGCTATTACCAAAAAAGTTAACTTTTACAGGAACTGTTAACTTTTAATTTTACAGCAACTGTTTTAATTTTTCTTCCACCAGTACTGTTTAAAAATTCAACGCAGCTGGTTAATTTGATTGCTAAAAATTTCGAACTCTATGAGTGTAGTCGTTTTGTTTAGGGATTTCTATTTTGCATTATAAGCTTGGAGGAAAAGATGCGGTCTTGACCGGTTCGAACTGGTAACCATATTGATGAGGACGTGATCCGTTTGAGGAGATTCGAGCTCCTGAGGACATAATTAATCTGCAATAGAAGCTATCAAATTATGAAGATTGCGTTTCATTGTGACATAATATTTTTTATGGGAAGAAAAGGACACAAAGTATAAGTTCTTTTTATTTAGTGTTGTTGCGGAACTGAGATATTTATTTATTTTTGACATGAAAGGGAATGTTGCAGCTACTAAAAAACTTAACTTTTCAGCTGCAGCTAATTTTAAATTTTATAAGAACATTTTAATTTAAATTTCCTTTTCACAGCTACTGTTCAAGTTAAAAATTTTAAAGTAGCTGCATCATTTCGACAAAACGAAAAGTTTGGAGCCCTAGTTATCTTGTTGTTTTGTTCAAGGTTTTCTATTTTGAATTTTTAATCTTTGGGGGAAAATACGGCCATGGAGATTTCAGACTGGTAACCATGCTATTGAACGTAATCCGTTTGATTATATTCTGGTTTTTAAGGACATAATTGATCAGTATTAAAAGTCATGAACGAGTAAAGATTGTTTTCGATTGGGACAAATTACTTTTTATGCGAGAAAAAAAGGACACGCATAGTTAGGCCAGTCATTTTAAACTGTTTCAAGACAGGGGATTGTGTTAACTTGATTCAAATAGCAGGGAAAACTATTAAAAAAAACACTCCAATTTTCGTATTTTTTCATTATTATAACAAAAAAATATACAATTTAAAAAAAAAAAAAATTAACGTTATCGTCTGAAAGCCAAGGTGATGCAATTACCCCTCCCCCGACCCTCCTAAATCAAGGACATGCATACAATACATGTTCTGACTAATGCATGTTTTGTATTTATTTATTTATTCATTCATTTATGTATGTATTTATTTCCGACTAATGCAATACATGTTATTACTATCTCTGAACTGAAATGTTTACACTGTGACTTATTATTGTCTGGTTTTATGGCCTTGGCAATGTCGCAATTACTGTAAATAGTTTTTCCATAGTAACTTCCTGAATGGTGAAAATTTTGAGTTTTGAAATATTTTCCACATACATAATAGTAATGCGAATAACATTACTTAAAAATGTGTCTAGCAAAAGCAGCTGTATCCAAATTTGAAAACATCTTCTTCCAAACCTTAAAGGCAGAAAGTTAGAAGAACCATTGTTCTCAATGAAGAATTTTAAATATTTTATAAAATTTTTGAACTTGTAAGTTTTTAAACTCTTCCATTTTGTTATTAATCAATGTACCGATCGGGTTCACTGATTAAAAATTAGCAAATATATTATTTGCTCAAAAATAATTTAAAACTAGTGAGCTATATTGAAAGCGTTCTAATTTCGTTATCGTCATGAAAATGACAAGGTAGTTTAATGTTTTAAAAGGTTATCCTCAAACAAACGTATCAGCTAACTTGCTGACAGATGGTAGAAGTCGTTCTTTTCTTCTACTACCTAGAATTTTTAACATTACAACATTCATAACTGGAAATCGTATAGTATAACGTTGAAAAGCAGAGATGCGTTGGAATACTGCAACCACGCGTTTCGGCGTTGCAAGGAATTACTTTTTCAATGCAAAAATTTTAGATTATGGATGCAAACACATCCGACAAAGCCTTTTGTCAGATGCTAAGTCTAAGATTATTATCAATTTATAACAGCTGTGATAAAGAACTATGTTAAATTAATTTCACAATTTCATACTCTTTTGAGAATTTCTACCGTTTTCTCCATTATACACTGCTCGACATTCAAAATGCAACACCAAGAAGGAGTGGTCAGAAATGGATGAAATTTGGTAAGAAGACAGAGACAGCATGGAACAATAAGTGATATTTATTTCAAAATAAATAAGCAAAATTTAGAGCGAGGACGGCGTCGGCTCAGTAAGAAGTAGGACTACCGCAGACAGCGATGCACGAAGAAACACGTCTAGGCATGGAGTCAATAAGCCTGCGGATGGTGTCCTGAGGGATGGCACTCCATTCCCTTTTAACTATTTGCCACAGTTCGTCCTCTGAACGAGGCAGTGACAGGTTCTGCAAACGGCGTCCAATCACGTCCCACACATGTTCGATTGGTGACAAGTCAGGAGAGTATGGTGGCCAGGAAAGCATCTGTACACCTCGTAGAGCATGTTGGCTGATTCGAGCACTGTGAGGCCGGGCGTTATCCTGTTGAAAAATTGCATTTGGCAGACCCTGAAGGCAGGGGATTGCCACCGGCCGCAGTACATTATCTACATATCGTTGGGCCGTCATAGTGCCCCGAATACGAACTAGAGGTGATACGGAATTGTATGCAATAGCGCCCCAAACCATTATGCCACGTTGTCGCGCTGTGGGGCGTTCCACAGTTACTGCCGGATTCGATCTTTCTCCACGTCGACGCCACACACGTAGACGATGAGTATTGCTGGACAAACAGAAGCGGGATTCATCTGAGAACACTACGGTTTGCCATTCTGCCATCCACGTCGCTCTGGTCCGGCACCATTCCAAACGTTGGAGTTTGTGCTGTGAGGTCAATGGCAGTCTTCTTAGCGGGCGCCGTGATTGCAGGCCACGTGCAACCAGTCGACGGGAAATGGTTCTGGTCGACACAGGAACATCCAGGGTACCTTGCACGTGCTGCAGAATCGACGTACAAGTGACTTGCGGGTCCGCCACAGCTTGTCGGTGAATCCGTCGATCCAAGCGGTCTGACGTCACTCTGGCTGCACCTGCACCCCTCAATGTGGCTACATTTCCTCTTTCCAACCATCTCCGACACAGCCGATGCACAGTGCTTGCATCCATGTGGGTATCAGCTGCAATTTGACGTATGGACCAACCTCCCCTTCTCAGTCCGATCACCATACCCCTTGTAAAGTCGTCTATATGCTGGAAGTGTCTTCGTTGAGGATGGCGTGGCATTTCCTCCTATCACACGTATCCTTCGAGACAAAAAACAAATTTCTCCGATAATTAGTCTGGCAGAAAAACCAACATGAACATAGCCCACTTTTCAACTTCATTCTCTTATATCTTACTTCACGTGCGTTGGAGAGCTGCGCATTTCATATCATTTGCATAACTCAGTGACGTGCGTCTACGGTAAAATTTGCATGAATTTCTGACCACTCCTTCTTGGTGTTGCATTTTCAATGTCGAGCAGTGTATTTAAAGAAAACGAAAGCGTTTCAACGTTTTAACGTCAGTATTTTCTTTTGTGCAATTAACATGAAATAAATTGTAAGTCATGTGGCATTTTTCTGATTTAAACTTTAGCAGTGAAATACAGGAATGCAATAATGGTCGGCCTAAACTGTTTAACATTACTATTACAACGTAATTACACGCTTCAAAGTAAAGCAATTAGTACAGAGCACTTAGCGATAATGAATGCTGCTAACTAGCAATCATTACATTTTAATGACAAATCGTGTAGGTTCTACATTTAAACGATGCCAGTTAACATGACACTTTTTGCTACTTATTTGCCTAATGGGCACCGACCATAAATTATCATTTTGTGAAATGATGTACTATGAGAGTTTAACAAACATACTTTTTACAACAATCAATGTCACCTCACATTAAATCTTTATTTATTTCACTTCCGCAAGGTTACTGAATAAGGTGACGTGAGAAACTTTTATGTATGTTTACGTCTTCGGGAGACAGAAATTTCCACAAGTTTGAAATTTCGGTTACTGGTTCTGTTGCTCCTATTATACTGGTCTGGATGCTTCAAATATATGAGGCTCAATATAAAAAAAACTAGTAATAATAATATATATACATTACTAAGGCAGCTAATCACAGCAGGTAACAAGCGTTGTAACATTTTCAAACATCGCGTAAAAACAAAGTACATTGCGTAAAAATCTTCCCGTAAATTTTACAAATTTTAACAACCATAATAATTAAAACAAGAAGTTCTGTCAAGAACTAAACGAGCCTACTTTACCGTACAGCGACATCGGCATTCTAGCATCTGATAATTATTCTCTTGATTATCTGAGACTAAAAATTATGTCAAATATACCTTTTTAGCACTTAAAGCTGATTTCTAAAAGCAAAATATACCCCTCTCATCAGATGAAATAGACACATAAAAAGTAAATAAATGAATAAAAAAAGTTTTGTCGCACCTTTTAAAGAATGTAACTGTTACAGTTCTTCCGTAGAAAAATTCCTCAATTGTTTTCAAAAAAAAATTAAAAGTACAAAGTACATCAAAACACATTTTATCAAAGAAAGAAAAAAAAAAGAAAAAAAAACTCGTCCGTTGATAAAATGTCTCGAATTTCACTTTTAATCCGTTGCCAGTTGTTAAATATAAATAAAGAATAAAATGCCCTCGTGAATGAAACATTTTTGTTACAAAAAAAATCGTCTGCCAAAAATAATAATAATAATAATAATAAATTCAATAAAACAAATGAATAAATAAACAAAAAATCGTCTGCACAGTCAGTCATTTTTTTTCGGACTGTTTACTCAAAAGTTATTAGGGGTGACAGCTTGCTTGAGCGGTTCAATGTTGAACGAAAAATTGTTCAAATCGGAAATGTAAATACGGGAATGAAGTATCCTTGAAAAGTTCTTTCCAACAAAAAAAAGTTTGTTCAAATCGGACTGTTCATTAAAAAGTTAGTATCGCGGGACCGGTTGTTTGAACGGCTCAAAGTTGAACCAAAAATTGTTCAAATCAAAAAATCAAATATGGGAATGAGCTGTACTCGCCGAGATCTTTCCAACAAAAAAAAGTTTGTCCAAATCGGAATGTTCATTCAAAAGTTATTAGGGGGGGACAGACAGACCGACCGACCGACCGACCGACCGACACACAAATTCCCCATCTCAATACCCTACTTTCAAATTTTTAATTTTTCGATATTCATTTTACCTTTTTATTTTTTTAACTTGGCGATATTTTTTGACTTGGCGATATTTTTTAACTTGGCGATATTTTTTGGACTTGGCGATATTTTTTCGATGCATTAAGCTACTTTCAATACTTTTTTCGTCTTTCTTTTATTTTTAACGGGAAAGTAGGCTAAAAAGGAATTACTTCTTCAACAATGAATTAGATCAAAAAAGACAAAAAAAAAAAAAAAAATGTTTTCAGAAAATGTTGAGAATATAGTACTTACTCATAATGTAGTGATGCGAAGTGTCTTGTATTGACTTATACATCAAATTTCATAGTGGCAGACAAGTTGTAAAGATTACACTCCGCTCATCACTTGATGTTTGAGCCAAACGCGTAAGTACCTTGAAAAGCAATACTTAGTAGAGCAAAGTAATTAAATAAGCATAACGATTACAGAAGATAAAATCAGTAGCAAATGGAATACGTAAATACTAAAAGTGTTAACTGTAAATCCGTAATAATCAACACGTACTTACTGAACATATCAATCTCAAATAACTGTTGGTAAAATTCGATTACAGTCATTGGAAATTATTGTACCAGACACCAATCAACAATTAACTCTGATATTAATAAACAAAAGCATGCAATTTACTTGCGACAGGTTTTAGTGTTGGTGTAATAGTGACCAATATAAATCGGCATTATCATTTTACAAAAGAGCTCCACATCCAGTTTATATTTAAGAATCTTCTATTAGAGAATTTCATAAACCTTGTATAGAAGAGTAGATTCAATAGTAACTTGCAATGTACTAATTTTCATCAATTACAGGTAGTTATCAAAATAATGGAAACACTTGAGATTCATAAGAAAAATCTACCGTTCATCGCAAATAAGCAATCAGTTGTTTTGTAACTTTAGGAATACAAAATATAGACTTCAGCGGACATTTCCACATTGAAATTAAATCACCCATGCATTCGGGGGACGACAAGAAGGGGGGTCGGAAGAAAAACCGCTTTTTGATCATAACTCTTCGAAAATAGCTCGGAATAAGCTGTCAATTTCAGCAATTTATTTGCATACTATGTATCATTACTGTACAAATTTTTATGAACGTACCACTTATACTTCCGAAGATATGAAACATTTTTTAAAAAACGGCAATTTTGTTTGAAGGTTTTTTGCTCATAACACACAGAGTTTTTGATCAAACCTTATCAAAACTTCAAGAAAGATGACAAAATACAAGAGAAAGAACATACTAAAACGGCAAATAAAAATATTAAAAATTCGATGAGATATGAACGTTAAAAGGAAATAATTTTTCACGGCGCATGCGCGAACGACAGAAATTTATAACTACAAAAATATTGTAGCCTGGTTTATACTGCATCTTATAAAAAAAGTTTCAGTTGAATATCATAAAAATTGAAAAAGATATTAGCGATCTAGTGAGCTGTAATTCATTCATTCGCAGACACTACACAAGTAGTGAGGGACTGTCCACAAAGAGCTATTCTTAAATTAAAGGTTAGGGCCCTGCTCCACATTAACGTAACGCAGAAAAATAAAGCAGAAACGTAAAATGGATTACATAGTGTTCCTATGGAAAGTACCCGTATGGAAATTACTCCCGCCTTCTAACTGTAATCACTGAAACTGGTGAAACCAGATGCTGGTTGAGCTCTTTGGTCACTTTTGCTGCAGTTGTTTCGCTTTTTGGACATTACAATCCCCCTCAATATACGTTGGTCTCTTTCACTGAGTTTCTCTTTCCGTCCACTATTTTTCTTCTCAGAGCTTATCTTTCCGCATTGTGAGTATGCTGTCAAGACTTTGGTGACTGTACCTTTAGAAACGTTAAACATTCGAGATGTTTCACTCACGCTTGCTCCAGCTAGACGGGCTCCAACAATTTGCCCTCTTTGAAAATCTGAGATGTCCGACATTTCACGCGTTTGAAAAAAAGCCAAGACTTCCGAAACTTCAACTAAACCACCAAATAGTACCAGAGTATATATACTGCTATTTATAAAAAAAATGGTAGTTATTTTAATTTTTTTAGGGGTAACGAAGCGCATCCAAAAATATCACTTTTTCATAATTGTTACCATTATTTTGATAACCACCTGTATGTATGGTTCTATTAGGCCGAAAAGGCGAAATGTGACTTCTATACCGAATATAAATTTTCAAACTGCATACAATTTAACATTGAAAAAAAAATGCTCGATTGTCACCACACTATTTGTGGACAACCCCTCGCCATTTATGTACTGTCTGGGAATGAATGAATTACAGCTCACTAGATCGCTGATATCTTTTTCAATTTTTATGATATTCAACTGGAACTTTTTTTATAAGATGCAGTATAAACCAGGCTACAATATTTTTGTAGTTATAAATTTCTGTCGTTCGCGCATGCGCCGTGAAAAATTATTTCTTTTTAACGTTCATATCTCATCGAATTTTTAATATTTTTATTTGCCGTTTTAATATGTTCTTTCTCTTGTATTTTGTCATCTTTCTTGAAGTTTTGATAAGGTTTGATCAAAAACTCTGCGTGTTATGAGCAAAAAACCTTCAAACAAAATTGCCGTTTTTTAAAAACTGTTTCATATCTTCGGAAGTATGAGTGGTACGTTCATAAAAATTTGTACAGTAATTATACATAGTATTCAAATTAATTGCTGAAATTGACAGCTTATTCCGAGCTATTTTCGAAGAGTTATGGTCAAAAAGCGTTTTTTCTTCCGACCCCCCTTCTTGTCGTCCCCCGAATGCATGGGTGATTTAATTTCAATGTGGAAATTTCCGCTGAAGTCTATATTTTGTATTACTAAAGTTACAGAACAATTGATTGCTTATTTGCGATGAACGGTAGATTTTTCTTATGAATCTCAAGCGTTTCCATTATTTTGATAACTACCTGTATTTCTTCAAGTATAAACCGCTAACAGTTGTTATTGAACATCTCGTAATACTCATTGAAAAGTAAAATATTCAAATTTTAAAAATCACATTGAGTTGCACAAATCTTCAAAGCTTCCTAACTCATTTCATTGAATCATTTACAAGTCATTACTTAATAGGGCGACAAAATTTCACAAGAGAAATGCATGAGCAGATCAAAAATTACGTTTAAAACTATTTAAAAATAAATTTAGCAACTATTTAAAAATAATTTATTAACTCTAACCAGGCAATTCTTTAACTTTGAAGGTATGACTTCAGAATATTAAGATCACGGGACAAGTCAAATTTCTTCTTGGCTTCTACTACCCATTTTCTTTGAGGATTAGATAATCGACTGTATACTAAAGTTTTCCCTTGATGACATTTAAAATCACGCAGAAAAGGAACTCAGTCAGACACTGAACCAGCATAGCATATAATTTTAGATTGAAACCTTCGGAATTTTCTTTGAGCGGTTAGCGTACCTCAGAATGTTAGCCAAGATTTTGGAGCTGTACTCATTTGCCAAACATCGCCCACCGGCGAGAGGTTTTAATTTATTTTTTTTTTATTTATTTTTTTTTATTCAGAAGCCATCAGCTTCGACATACATGAGGACTGCGCACTATGCACCTTGCTTCCTGAGAAGCACAGGACATATTTACGGCACAGAGAGGTTGAAATAACAACCATGGGCAAGAGGAAAAGGCGGGACTCGAACCCGCGACCACTTGCTTAAGAGGAGAATACTCTACCTCTACCACTGGTCTGTTACATGCTCTTAAATGAATTCATATGGATAGCTTTTAAAATCACTTAAACTACCAAGTTTTGAAATTATTTTTTACAATGAAATATTTTTCTTTGTCTTTTTAAAAAATATCATGAATAAAATAAACATTTATCTTTCGTTTAAGATGCGTTTTTCATCAAAATAATTATTTGAAAAAAATCTAGGACATAATGTATAGTCTTGAGCAAAGGAGAACCAGAGGGGACATGATTCAGTTATTTAAATTTATTAAAATGAATGATGTTGCAGGGTTGGAGTTTTGCAAGGAAAGCAGGACAAGGGGTCATTGTTTTAAGCTGTTTAAACCTCAGGCGAACCTGGAAATTCGAAAAAATTACTATTTTAGCAGGGTAGTGGGAACTTGGAACAGCTTACCGGAAGAGGCGGTAAAGAGCAATGGAGTAGATGGCTTTAAGAGGGCCATTGATCTTCATTGGGGTCTTTAATTTGACTAGGACCAGCCAAGTTGGGCCCTGAGCCTGCTGCTGGTCGCCACATTTGTATTTGTATTTGTATTTGTATAATACATGTCTGTGCCATTTGGCAACATTATGCAGTAAGCATCCACAGAACACTTCGATTCATCTCTGTAGTTCATGAAGTATGTGCTTGG
>JAXGGA010014641.1:0-31490 GCA_038373865.1 Uloborus plumipes
AAAATGCAAAAGCCACCAGAAAAAAAAATGTTTCCTTCACTCTTCATTCATAGCAAACAGCTGGGAATTAATTTTCGATTTAATAAAGTATCCCGTGGCAGTAAAGTAAATCTATTTCATCTAAGCGAGCAAAACAAATTTTCTTCATCATTATAATTTTTTGCACATTTAAAAACATAAAAAATACCTTTCTTCGGTACCTAATAGCATCTTTCAGGTACAAAATAACGCAAAGATAAATAGCCTTGCCAGGATATTTCTCAGGTTTTTATAACAGCACTGTATTTCCGTAAGAAAATTCGCATTTCTCGTTTTACGGGAGATATTTTTTTCCAAGCTGTGTGAAATAAATTTGAGACGATAACGTTTTCTCTTGGGGAACAAAAAAAATGAAATATTAAACTACCCTGTCAAGTTATATGACCCCTAGAGAGATTTTGAAATTGCCTTGCCCCATCAAAATATCGTATAAGTGAAAAAAGTGTCTGGAGGTGGAAATTTTCGTGACATTCTCCAGATAGATTACAAAATACTTTAGCGTAATGTCATATGCTTCCTCGAGTTTCTTTATAACTTTTGAAAGTTTCAAATACTTAAGGTTTAGTTACGTGTTTGGGAAGGATTAAGGAGTTGGTGTGTTTTCACAGGGAAAGGATTTAAAATGGAAACTTCGCACGCTTTTCGTAGCACTGGATTGAAGTATCTGATGTTTGGCTTGGACAGGAGCTTTTAGAGAGTGATAAAATGATTTTTCATGCGTTGCATAAAAGTTTTGATGTGTAGCGAAAGAGTAAAATACATTTAATAGCAGATGTTTGTTGGAAAATATACAAACATTTTCGAAGTATAAATAAAGTTGTTGTCGCCCTTTTGCATAAACTGTGAAAGTGTCTTGTCCGCTTTCTTAGTGTGGTAAGTGTAGAAAGCAATATTCCTGAAGTACAGGGCTACTTTTGGTTAATAATAAACATATACAAATACAAATACAAATGTGGCGACCAGCAGCAGGCTCTGGGCCCAACTTGGCTGGTCCTAGTCAAATTAAAGACCCCAATGAAGATCAATGGCCCTCTTAAAGCCATCTACTCCATTGCTCTTTACCGCCTCTTCCGGTAAGCTGTTCCAAGTTCCCACTACCCTGCTAAAATAGTAATTTTTTCGAATTTCAAGATTAGCCTGAGATTTAAACAGCTTAAAACAATGACCCCTTGTCCTGCTTTCCGTGCGAAAATCTAACCCCGTAACATCATTCATTTTAATAAATTTAAACAACTGAATCATGTCCCCTCTGGCTCTCCTTCGCTCAAGACTATACATATTAAGCATTCTAAGTCTGGAATCATAGTCTAAATTAGAAAACCCATTTACTAACCTTGTAGCCCTTCTTTGTACCCTTTCCAATAAATTAATGTCTTTCTTCAGATAAGGAGACCAAAACTGAACAGCATACTCCAAATGAGGTCTTACCAAACTTCTATATAGAGGCAGAAGAACCTTCTTAGATTTGTTTGAAATAGATCTATTAATAAACCCAAGCATCCTATTGGCTTTGTTACTAGCTATGCTGCACTGTTGACTAGACTTGAAATCCTGATTTATTAAGACACCTAGATCCATAACATTATCTGCCCTACTAATGACTGAACCCTGTAAATAATAGCTTGTACGCTTATTTCCATGATCGAAATGCAGCACTTGACATTTCCCAACATTAACTGCCATACCCCACTTGTCTGCCCATTTAGTAATATGATCCAAATCCTGTTGCAGCTGATTTATTTGTTCGTCATTTTCTACAACCCTCATAAGTTTGACATCATCGGCAAAACAATTCATGTTTCCAGAAACATTTTCATGAATGTCATTCATAAAAATAATAAACAAAAGGGGACCTAAAACTGATCCTTGGGGAACCCCACTTAAAACCTCACTCCATTTAGAATAGTTACCCTTAACAACTACTCTTTGTTTCCTTCCTGTCAGCCAATTCCTAACCCAAACTAGAATTTTACCTCCTACCCCTATACCAGCTAATTTACTGAGTAGTGCTACATGCGGTACCTTATCGAAAGCTTTTTGAAAATCTATGTAAACAACATCTACGCATTTTTTGCTATCTAAAGCCAAGGTAACCTTGTCGTAGAAATGTAATAAATTAGTAGCACACGATTTACCTTTTCTGAAACCATACTGCAAACTACTCAACAGCCCATTATTTAAAGGTATGGGTATCCAGTACTGAACATTATCTAAGATACATGAAAACTGGGAAGTATAGAGTAGAATTATTATTTTTTAAAGGTAATATTAAGTTTCCAGCAATGAAGCTTTTAAAAATCATTACAAATACCAAGAACAATTTTCATGTTTTTAAGTAATGCTCCAAAATTTAAAGGTCTTACTATTTAAATATACAAATATTTTAAAGGTAAAATATAAATTTAAATATTTAAATAAAAGTTATTTTTCTCTGTCGTATCATCAAACTTCAGTTAAGATCTTGAAGAAATTAAAGGTCTCTAATTAGGCTATTCATCACAACTTCATTACACATCAACCTTTTTCTTAAACGCATCTGTCACAGCTAATGATTTTCAAAAAAAGATTCTAAAAGTTAATGACTCCAATAGACAACTTTAATCAAATTATTTTTCGGAGCATATTCCCCTCTTTACATCACAGGATAAAATCCAAGATAGAAAGGTAAAGTTTCCACCAATATTTTTTTAGATCTCCTCGTTAGAAATATTCTAGGCAGATCGAACTTCTACCAGTTTAAGATTTTTTCAAAACGTACTACACGTATTGAGTACGTGCAGATGTAAAATGTTTAGTGCAATTTGAAATATTTAGGCAATTTTAAAGAATGATGGAAGAATGATAAAAAATGCCTCTGAAACTCAAGACACATTGGATGTTCTCTAGGGATGCACCGATAAGCAAATTGGCCGATTACCGATTACCGATTAATCGGCTGTTGATAATCGGCCGATTAATCTGCTGAGCCGATTAATGATAAGGATAATTGTTTTTCTACTACCAATTTTACCATCACTGTTTTTTATCTCTTATACAATTCCAAGTTTAGAAATAGTAAGTAATTTTTTTCTGGGAGAAGATTTTTTTTCCATTTTCCTAGTTTTCACAAAATAATTTCAATATTTTATCAAATTTCTTAGAATCAATTTTTATATTAGTGTCAATAATATTATTAACACATTGTTAGTTATGTTAATTGGAAATAAAAATTTAAAAAAAAAGGAGGGGAGGGAAAGTGTGTGGTGAACACTCTAATTTATTAGTACTTTTAATTCATATATTTTAGTAATTAGTAGCAATTTAATTTAATACTCTTATTCTTTGAAAATTAGAGTTTATCTGAAAGCACTGTGCTAACTATCGCCACATGAAAAATCTTGCATCATTGTCTATTTATTCTTAGTAGGAGAATTAATTTAAAAAAAAAACTTTATATCAACTGTGAGGATTATTATTACTGTCAATAAAATTATTCATCATAGTTTCCTAATGAAAGTATACTTTAAAAAATAATATTTGAAAAATCTTTTTTCGGCCGATTAATCGGCCTGGTTTTGCCGATTATTAACAATCGGCAAAGTAGTCGATTATGGCCGATTAATCGGTACTGCCGATTAATCGGTGCATCCCTAATGTTCTCCCCTAACGGTATAAATCCTTCAGTGCTTTTTTTAAATATGTAAGTCGTAAAACTCATGGGGGAAAATGTATTGCCGTTTTCTAGGTCAAAACTCGCATTTTTCAACGCAGTCACTTGCAAAAAATCGAACGTAATGTTCGAATTGTACTTACAGAATAGAAGGAAATTGCATTTCATTTAAATTTATAAATATTTTATTTTGTAACAAAGGAGCATCTTTATATCTTGCGAGAAGACATTTAGTTTAAGTTTCATTTCTTCAACCTCTTTGACAAAAAAAAAAAAAAAAAGAAGTTACTGAACCGGATTCCTTTTATCTTGCTTAATTCCTTCTACAATTTATATATCTCTCCGGATTTTACTTGTTTTAGATTCATTTTCTAAAAATATTCATGGTAATTTCATTTTAATGGCACGCACACCGTTTACAGTTTGTGCTTTATTGCTATTGAGCGTCTTAACCAGTGGTTGGAAAAACTACATATTTTTCGTAGCGAACTACAACTACAACTACTGTCTTATAAATGTAGTTAACTACAGCTACAACTACTTTTTTTTAAATGTAGCGAGCTACACTACTTTTGAAATGTAGTTGCTACTTCGCTTACTTTTTAAAAAATAAATAAATAACACGAATACACCGATTGAAGATTGACCGAAAAAATTTGAAAAGTGGTTTAGATTAAAAAATTACCTCATTCGAATATGGAATAAAAATAGGAATTGTCTTTGAATTTATTTGTTACTTTTCCTTTTTGTTCCTTTTTTTTTTGCTAAAATTTATCCTTTTTACAGCTTTTACGAATATCCGCTACAAGAAAAACCTTGTTTTTTTTCCTTCGTTCTCTTTTTTTTTTAATTTTCTTCATTTATTTATTTATTTTTTTAAATTAAAAGTAGTTTTCTGACATCGCTACAAACTGCAATTTTTTTGTATCGCGCTACTCACTACTCTACTTTTTTTAAAAAGTAGTGAGCTACACTACAAACTACTATAAAATGTAGCTACTGCAGTAATTTCGCTACTTGTAGCGCGCTACTTCTTAACTTAACGGTCTTATTCTTTCCGACCACTGGTAACAAACTTAGACTAAATCTGACCCCTTGAGGGAAATGATAGTCATCTCATTTAATCTGAAATTCCTTAAAAACTGATGTAATTTTTCAAAAAATCTTTTCTTAACTTTGTTTTTTCTGGTTTCGGTTTTTATATTCAGTTTATCTTCATCAGAAAAGGAAAATTATTTTTAGTTCCATCTTGTTTCGGATAGGTAAGAAAATACAAAGCTGTTTCTTGTTTCGTAATCATGCGCGCCAATATAGGGGGAGAAGGGCGAGTGAGAGCTCAAGACCCCCCCCCCCTCCTCCTCCCAGAAATTAGTACTTCCTAGCTCTTAATACTATTTTTCGACAAAAATACAAAAGCCTTTTTTCTTCAGTTATCAATGAATAAGTTATTAAAAATGTCAACCTTTCAATAACGCTCATTTGCACTAAAGCTGTTTTCCATGGGAAAAACCATAGTTACAGCACATTCACAAAGCAGGTAACGAGTCTACAAAAAACTAAAAATTGCAACCATGCCGTTCTATTTATACCCACTTAAGATAAATCTAAAAAATTCTGGTAAAATCTAGTAGAATCCCATTCAAGAATTTTCTTCATTCAGAAACGTAACAGGGAACTGTATACAAACTGCAAATGATACAAGGGGGTTGTCCAACATCAAATGTCGGTAAAACTGGTCAAGCTTGCTACACCAAGGGACTTCTCGCCAAAAATGATGCATAGCAGGAAAGTAAGCACACAGGTAAAGTTACTGGGATAATTTTGAATACAAACTAATGGAATAAACACTAAATTCAGGGGGATTTTGACAAATTAAGAACAAAAAAAACAAAAGAAACTATTTACAAAATTTGACATTACTTTTGCCACTTTGTTACCCCAAAAATTAACATCTTCTATACTTCCATTTGCTTAAACAGGATGACAATTAAGTTCCCTAATAGAATAATGAAGGGCGTTAGTTTGGATTAATTATTTATTTCTTGAGTTAATTTGTAGCTTTTGCAAAGCTGCGTAGTAACGTCAAAGTAATGTACTGCACTGTAAAAAATGTATGTTGTTTTTACAGTATAAAACAGCTATTATTACAGTAATTTTACAGTAATAAACTGTAAAACTGCTAATTTTACTCTAGTAAACTAAAATTGCTAGTTTACTGTAACAAACTGTAAAATTTCTAGTTTACAGTAATAAACTGTAAAATAGCTAGTTTTACAGTTTATTACTGCGATTTTAGTTTTGAACTGAAACCTCTGCTTTCAGTATTATACTGTAAAAACAACAACTTATTTTATTCTAGTGTGGGAATTAGGACACGACACGTTGGTTCGCTTCTATAGTTATTTTTTAAATCAAATTATAAAGAATTTTGTTTAATTTTTTCCTCCATAATATTAATTACATGTTTCACATCATCCAAGATTTAAGAAAAGAAATCTTTTCGTCTTTTAAAGCATATTTAGGTTACCAAAAGCTGCTCTAATGAAAATTTTTGAGATGGATAGCCTGTCAATTTTTAAGCTAAAAGTGTTTCGGCTGAAAAAGGACTATGTCACTTTCATATGTTGTCGCTTCATCAAAATGTGTTATTGGAGGGGAGGAGGGCTTTTCTCCATTTCAATGAAATGAGCCTCATATGTGATTTATTAGTTGATTCTTCAAAAAAGAAATACAGTCTCCGAAATTTTTTGTTCCAGTTTTCACTTACATTGTGTGTGTGAAAGTAGTTTGATTAACTTTCAGATGCATTAGATTTTTCAATCACACTATCTTTCTCTCAGTGTGTTATTTTCTACTAATTTTGATTTTCTCGTTTTTCTTAAAAAGTAGAAGAAAATTTATTTTAATTAAACTTCATTATAGCATGTATTACATATTTCATTGGTTTGAGATGCCATAAATTAAATTTTAAAATAATGGCTGAGTGTTACGAACGTACACTTAAACTTTCGGTAAAAAATAATTTAATATATTTTTGTTAAATATTTTTACTTCATTTTACGTAGTAAAGGAAGTATTGTGATCACGAAAAAAATTTCACTCAAATTTTGGTCTACATTTTGATTTTGCTCACCCCCGAATGAATGTCGCGTGGTTTTTTCGACCTATCAGCACGTGCATATGTACCTAACAACATACAAACAGCCGAAAAATCAATTTCGACCATCCCGCGTAAATTACGACGAGTTTTCTCGTGACGTCTGTGTGTACGTATGTGCGGATGTATGTGCGGATGTATGTCGCATAACTCAAAAACTATATGCCGTAGAAACTTCTAGCTTGGTATGTAGGCTTTGAGGGGGGGTCTAGTTGTGCACCTCCCCTTGTGGTTGCATTCGAATGTTCCCAAGGGGGTCTTTTACACCTTTTTTTGGGGTAAATCAATGTTAATTTCAATACAGACTCAAGTGATATGAATTGGCGCGACCACTTGGCGACATGTCGCCAAGCTTTTGGTCGCAAAGTGTTTGACGCCAACTTGGCGACATATCGCCAAGTTGGAGACAAATTTGGCGAAAAATTATTTTTTGAATTTGGGTTCAACTTGGCGCTATTGGCGATATTTTGCGAAAAATTCACTGAATGATATTAAAATCAGCAATATTTAGAAAATTAACCATTGTAAAATATTTTTTGCATTGTTTCGTGGCAGATTAGGGGAGTAAATATTTGAATTGTTACCTTGCTCACTCCAAGCACTTTTTTTAACACTTAAAGCAACTACTAAGAAATTTACACGTAAAAGGAAGTAGTGTGGGGCCCATACCAGATTTTTTATCAAATATTATTGCACTTCTTTCGAAGTTCAATTATTATTGATTTCAAATAAGTGTCAATTGAAATGAGAAGCTATATACGAACATAAAATGTGTGTACAAATCAGGGTTCACCAAAACGAGCCCAACCCGAAAAAGCCCACCCGGATTTTTTCAGGCGGGCCCACTTAAAATACCCACTATGCAGGGGCGGATACAAAGGAGGGGCGATGGGGGCGATCGCCCCTTCCTTGAGGGTCTCTCCACATGTAAGTTTTTAGTATTGAAGCTCAAAAACTTAAATTTAGACGAGTTATAATGATGCTGAAGGAAAGGAATTTTGGCTTTCCCTCGGAAATGTTTCAAAATTGAAATCCGAAACTTATGTGATCAATATTTACAAACCAGTATGAATAGTAAAAAGTAACTAATAAAAGTCAACCGCCCCTCCCTTGAACAAGTTCTGGATCCACTCTTGCCACTATGTCAGTAAAGTGGATTTTTTTTTTTAATTTACTGCATATTGAAAATATTTATTTCAGAAACAAACTAAATGTTACCAATACTTTGATCCATACTAAGCCTAGAAATTGGTTTTGATCAATTTAGTTATAATATTTAGTTGGTTATAATTAGGGATGCACCGATTAATCGGCAATACCGATTGATCGGCCATAATCGGCTACTTTGCCGATTACTAATAATCGGCAAAATCGGTCCGATTAATCTGCCGAAAAAATATTTTTCAAATATTATTCTTTAAAGTATACGTTCACTAAGAAACTAAGATGAATAATTTTATTAACAGTAGTAAGTCCTCACAGTTGATATAAAGTTTTTTTTTAAATTAATTCTCCTATTTTGAATAAATATACATAGACAATGTTGCAACATTTTTCATGTGGCGATAGTTTTCTCCTTAGCACAGTGCTTTTATATAACCTCTAATTTTCAAAGAATAAAAGTATTAAATTAAATTGCCACTAATTATTAAAAAATATGAATTAAAAGTACTCCTAAATTGGAGTCCTCACCAGAGACTCCCCCTCTCCTTTTTTTTTTTTTTTTTTTGAATTTTTGTGTCCAATTAACGTAACTAACAATGCGTTAATAATATTATTGACAATAATATGAAAATTGACTCTAAGAAATTTGATAAAATATTGAAATTATTTTGCGAAAACTAGGAAAATTTAAAAACAATCTTCCCTCAGAAATACATTACTTATTATTTCTAAACTTGGAATTGTATAGCAGAGAAAAAAAAAGTGATGGTAAAATTGGTAGTAGAAAAACAATCATCCTTATCATTAACCGGCTCAACCGATTAATCGGCCGATTATCAAAAAACGATTCATCGATAATCGGTAATCGGCCAATCTGCTTATCGGTGCATCCCTAGTTATAATAGTTAGTCCTTGTCAGTACCTGGCCCAGACATTGGCCATCTTCCTTTCCTGACAGTTTATTAGGTATTAAAAATAAAACTGCACATGAATTTCACTTGTTTTTTCTAAATACTTAAAAGATCAAAAAAAGCAATAATATTTTAATCTATAAACTCAATTCAGTATCAATTTAAAATGTAATACATTAACCCCTCGTTATATCGCGCTTTTCGGGGGACAAGAAAAAAGCGCGATATATCCGAAAGCGCGATATAAACGAGGTCATTAAAAATAGTTTTCTGTCCAGCATGCAAGTAAATTATACGTACACATACATAAAAATTCATTTATTCGCCTTGAAATCTTGAGTTTCATCTGGAAGCATTTTCTAGTAGAGAGCAGCTTCATCAGCATTATAGATTTGCTCATCTACCAAGTCTAGCTCAACAATTTTTCTATTCAATTCCTCAGGAAAACATAGTTATCATCGGCTGATCGTTCTTCCCCGCAAATTTGTAATTGGCCTATACCGTGTCTTTTTTGCTACAAAAATAAATGAGAAAGAGACCTTTTTTGAGCACCTTACATATTTTCTCAAAAATGGTTTCGAACTAAATGTTTCTCTTTTTTTGGGAGACAAAAGGAAAGAGCGATATATCCGAATGAGCGATATAACGAGGGGCTACTGTATCAATTTTAAAAAATCGATATTACAGTGCTTTTTCCAAATTTGTCGAAGAAGTTTTTTAGGAGGTCACAGAGACTTCTCTTCAGGGCTCCCTGATTCTATGAAATGTAAAAGTAGGAATGATATTAAAATTATTCTTGAAAAAACGTGAAAAAGCCCGGGTTTTTGATAAAACACCCGAAAAAACCCGGGCTTTTGATGAAAAACCCAGGTGAGCTGGGCTTTTTTAAAAACACCCGGGTTTTTTCAAACCCCGATACAAATAGAAATAATTATTCTATTTACCATACTATATAATTAATGCGAGAGCAAAGAATGCTTCAAAATTGTGTAAAGAAATTATTTCAGGAAAGATGATTATTTTCTAAAGGATCTTTCCTTCACAAAAAAAAACCAACGCCCGACACGTTCTTATACTGTAATAATAAAGCCATTTTTTTTCTTCTTCAGAAAACTAAATACAGTGAACTCCACTTCTACGCCGGCCCAAGGGACCAACAGAAAAAGGCGCATAAGTGAGAGAGACGCATAAGTGAACAAGCCTATTTAAAAGTCAAAATATATAAATTCTAATGAGAGCATGAATAACCCTTTGAAGCAGAAATGGGACACCGGTGTCCCACAGAACGAAACACCGTTTTCAAATAAATATTTTACCTTTTACGCAGAAAGGGACATTGTTGTCCTAAGCTGTATTACATAACCAGAAAATTATTAAAATGCTAAATATAATATTTTCCCCTTATTTTGACGTTAATTTATACATATTAATCAACAAAGTATGATAAAAACGTTGATAAAAATTCTGCGTCAAAGGGATAAGAATGTTTCTATAGATGGTCATATTACTACGGTTTTGCAACTACTGTAACCTAACTACAATGATAAGGAAAAAACAAAAATTGTACGATACCTAGTCACAAACTGGTCCCTTTTAAACGATCCACAATAGATAATTATCCCTCTTCGAACTCTAGTTTATGTGGAAGAAATGCCTTCTGTGAGCAATAAAAGCGAAAGATTAAAGAGGAAAGTGAAGAAACATGCTCATTTTTTAGGAAAATAAGTTTAATTGTTTGCATTTTACGAAAAATTCGCCGCATAAGTGAAATATTTATCTTTAGAGCGACGTATAAACGAATGAAATTATCATTATTTTACTATGAAATGTTCCGGGACCACTGAAGATCGTCGTATAAGTGAAAAAGGCGCATAAAGGAGGCGGTGTATAAGTGAGAGTTCTCTGTAAACTATGAATAATTGTTAAACTTTTTGACAAAAACTCCATTTACCGCACCAAGCTGAATAAAACCATACTGTAAAAAACAGATGTTTAATGCAGCTAGTTTTATAGTAACAAACTGTAATAATTTCTAATTTTACAGTAATAAACTAAAACTGCTAATTTTATACTATTAAACTGCAAAATTTCTGCTTTACAGTAATAAACTGTAAAAATGCTAATTATACAGTTCATTACTTTACATTTGACAGTTTTAACCCATTAATGCCTGACATTTTGTTTTCCAAAGATATTTTGTATGCTGGTTACAAACAGTGTTTAATGGACAGGAAAAATAATTTAAAAAATATTATGTAAAAAATATTTTTTTTATTAAGGAAAGAAGAATCGTCCCTTAAAAGTTACGATAGACCCCAGAGGGTATATACTTTGTTTACAAAATTTTTTTTTCTGCCTACGATATAATATTTAAACAGACATTTTATAAGAAGAAATTAAATCAGCCATTAACATAAACTGGGAAGCTGGGAATAACTTTGGAAACTTAGCTTTTTAGCCTACTTTCCCGTTAAAAATAAAAGAAAGACGAAAAAAGTATTAAAATTGGCTTAATGCATCTAAAAAATATCGCCAAGTTCCAAAAAATATCGCCAAGTTAAAAAAAATATCGCCAAGTCCAAAAAATATCGCCAAGTTAAAAAAATAAAAAGGTAAAATGAATATCGAAAAATTAAAAATTTGAAAGTAGGGTATTGAGATGGGGAATTTGTGTGTCGGTCTGTCGGTCTGTCGGTCTGTCGGTCTGTCAGTCGGTCTGTCTGTCTGTCCCCCCCTAATAACTTTTGAATGAATATTCCGATTTGGACAAACTTTTTTTTGTTGGAAAGATCTCGGCGAGTACAGCTCATTCCCATATTTGATTTTTCGATTTGAACAATTTTTGGTTCAACTTTGAACCGTTCAAACAACCTGTCCCGCGATGCTAACTTTTTAGTTAACAGTCCGATTTGAACAAACTTTTTTTTGTTCGAAAGATCTTTTCAAGGATACTTCATTCCTGTATCTACATTTTCGATTTGAACAATTTTTCGTTCAACATTGAACCGTTCAAGCAACCTTTCCCCCCTAATAACTTTTGAATGAACATTCCGATTTGAACAAACTTTTTTTTGTTGGATAGATCTCGGCGATTACAACTCATTCCCATATTTGATTTTTCGATTTGAACAATTTTGGTTCAACATTGAACCGTTCAAGCAACCTTCCCCCCCCCCTAATAACTTTTGAATGAACATTCCGATTTGAACAAACTTTTTTTTGTTGGAAAGATTTCGGCGAGTACAACTCATTCCCATATTTGATTTTTTCGATTTGAACAATTTTGGTTCAACATTGAACCGTTCAAGCAACCTTCCCCCCCCCCCCCCCTAATAACTTTTGAATGAACATTCCGATTTGAACAAACTTTTTTTTGTTGGAAAGATTTCGGCGAGTACAACTCATTCCCATATTTGATTTTTCGATTTGAACAATTTTTGGTTCAACTTTGAACCGTTCAAACAACCTGTCCCGCGATGCTAACTTTTGAGTGAACAGTCCGATTTCAACAAACTTTTTTTTGTTCGAAAGATCTTATCAAGGATACTTCATTCCCGTATTTACATTTCCGATTTGAACAATTTTTCGTTCAACATTGAACCGCTCAAGCAAGCTGTCACCCCTAATAATTTTTGAGTGAACAGTCCGATTTAAATAAACTTTTTTTTTGTTCGAAGGATCTCAGCAAGGATACTTCATTACAGTATTTAAATTTTCAATTTGAACATTTTTTCGTTCAACATTGAACCGTTCAAGCAACCTTTCCCCACCTAATAACTTCTGAGTGAACCATCCGAATGGAATAAACTTTTTTTTGTTTGAAAGATCTCGGAGAGGTTCATTTCCTTATTTCGCTTTTTGGTTTGAACCATTTTTCGTTCAATATTGAACCGTTCAGAAAAAAATTTAACATTAGCGCCTACGGGGAATTTAAGTTGAATGTTGATCCTGGAACTTAAAGTCGGATTTCCTTCAAACTAACTTTGTAAAAAAATGGTTTTGATAAATAATTTTTGTAAAGTACTTTTCTGAATAATCTTCTGTGAGGACTCTGATTCCGACTCCGACTCCACAAACATGGCGGAAATGCAGGCTCAGAAAAAAATGACTGACTGTGCAGACGATTTTTTGTTTATTTATTCATTTGTGTTATTTTATTTATTACTATTATTTTTTTTTGGCAGACGATTTTTTTTGTAACAAAAGTGTTTCATTCACGAGGGCATTTTATTCTTTATTTATATTTAACAACTGGCAACGGTTTAAAAGTGAAAATCGAGACATTTTATCGACGGACGAGTTTTTTTTTCCTTTCTTTGATAAAATGTGTTTTGATGTACTTTGTACTTTTAATTTTTTTTTTTTTTTTGAAAACGATTGAGGAATTTTTCTACGGAAGAACTGTAACAGTTACATTCTTTAAAAGGTGCGACAAAACTTCATTTATTCATTTATTTACTTTTTATGTCTCTATTTCATCTGATGAGAGGGGTATGTTTTGCTTTTAGAAATCAGCTTTAAGTGCTAAAGAGGTATGTTTGACATAATATTTAGTCTCAGATGATCAAGAGAATAATGATCAGATGCTAGAATGCCGATGTCGATGTACGGGAAAGTAGGCTCGTTTAGTTCTTGACAGAACTTCTTGTTTTCTTCATATTGTGATCGATGTCATTTTTGATAAAGATCATATTATAACTGCTACAGAACACACTTTACAATGGTAATGTGCTGCAATCTGTCAATAACGAATTGAAACAGTACCAAGGTACTCATTGAACACTATTATTTGGTTGAAATGTTCATTTTGGGGAAATTCAGACCCTTTTTTGGACCGTCCCTAAAAAGGGACGCTAGGCATTAATGGGTTAAACTGGAACAATTTTACAGTTTATTGCAGTACATTTTACAGTTTTAAACTTGAACTTCTGCTGCCAATACTATACTGTAAAAGCAGCTCTTTATTTTTTGCTGTGCAGTCTTATTAAAAAAATATGTTGCCGGCTTTTAAAAAACTACTCAACAGTGCTGACACTCAGCGTACTGGAATGAAAATTATTCAATTCCACTGTATTGTGTGATTTCATCATTTTATTTGAATAACAAGTAAATCAAAATTCTTATTATAAAATGAATTTAAAAGAATATAAACAATATTAAAATAATAGAGACTAGTTAATGTGCCTTTGGGTTCAACAAGTCCCAGTTTCCTCTTTCCATAACTCTTATTATGTCTATTGAATTGCTTTCAGATCTCCTCTGAGTTTTATGTTAAGTTTCCTAGTGATTTTGTAATGGCATAACATTAATTCAATCTTCCATATAAATTGCAATTGTCCCATAGTTTGCATTTTTGATCCATAAAGTTATGCCTATTTTATTCTTATATTAGTCTCTTATTTTTGTTTCGTTTTCTCTTTCCAACCTAACATTACTCGATATTTCTTCTCGAGTATTTTCAAGCACTTTTAAAATTGTTTTTTGTTCTAATTCTGGGAGAAGTTATTGTTTTTAACAGAATTCCTACGTATTTGTCATTAAATAAAATTCAAGATATGTAGCATTTCAAATCTCGTTTAAACCATAACCGCGTTCGGCTAGGAACTAATACATATTAACAGTAAATATTAATACATACCTCTAAAGGAAAAAAGTAAAAAAAAAAGTTACTTACGTCTTAATTTACTAAATTATGTGCATTTTCTGTAACAAAGAAGAGGATCAATATAATTATTTTTATATGAAAAAAAAAGAAAAAACAATACGTTATTCCAACAACGGGTTCTATTTGGAGTTTAATATTAAAACATGATTATTTTCCAACTATCAAATCCACAACTCGTATAACAAGAGAATAAAATCAGTGAAGGAAGAAAAAACTCGGCAAAAAGTATTGCAGACGATATTAAAAAATATATATCTTTCGTGCTGGCGTTCTCGCCAAAACAAAGGCTTAGCTTAAACTAAACTAAGGTGAATGAAAGAGGGGAAGTGTCAAAGCTCTCCCTATTGGGATTGAAAACGATTCGAAAATCCGTTCTTTTATTTATTAGAAAAATATGTGTTAAGAAATCAATGCAGTGAAAAGAATTTCTCTTCATGAAGTACGTATTTGTTCATTTGAACCTTATTTAAATTGTTGCTTTGTTTTAGTTCAGTTTCATTAAAATGACAACTTTTACAAAAGTATTTCTTAAACTGTTTTCAATAATTTTCTAAATATTTCTCTCATTATGCTTTATTCAGTAACTTTTTATAAATCATTGCAATGTATTTTAAAATTTAATCTAAAATGATTACTTGTGCAATAAAGGGACTTCATCTCAATGCGGCACAACAGATGCTCTTGAATTATTTCAATCCAATGTGCTAAAAACTAAAAACATTAACTCTAATTCTTACTATTATTTCTGTATCTTAAAACCACTTATTAGTAAAAATAATGAACTAATGCATAAATCACAGAAATTCCATCTTGTAGTAAAAAATCCAAAAGCTTGAGTGACAAAAATGTCATTCTATCACGAAGCAAAAAATACCTTAAAAAATACATAATTATATTTTTTTTCTATTTTGTGTTACATATTTTGATCACGACGTGAAGGAAAAGGGGAAAAAATATGTTTTTTGAAAATAATTTCCCTATGAACATTTAAACTGTTTTTTTCTTTCTTTTTTTATTAAAAATTTCATTACGTCACTTATGGAAGTGCCCTTACTTAATTTCGAAAATTCCAAAACAAGTTAAAAAAAAAATTTTCTTGATGAGAAAAATATCGCAGTCATTAAAGAATCAAACCGCCATTGAAACTAGTTTTCACTTTATGGTTTTATTCAATAGAAATAAGCATATAAATCTCTCTCACAATAAAGAAATAACTTGGAAATTTGGAAACTTCTGAGATAAATGTGAAGCTCGTGTACTTTAAATGATGCAAAACATGTGATATTTGCTCGTTGTATAATTTTCTTGTAAAGCTAGTAAGTAAAATGCATTGCTAAATGTGTAGTGAAATACTTTAATTTATCTGCAATTTCATTTCGAATTTCTTTGCTATTGAGTTAAAGTTTCGTAAAATGCGTACTTTTTAATGCGTCTCTACATATAATATTGCCTAAAAAAATTATTTATAAAAACCTTAATCACTGAAGCTTTTGGAAATTGTACTGGAATATTTTTTTTCTTTTGTTGCTATTCTTCATAGTAACTAAAACTTTGCCATTCATATTGGAAGAAAGTACGCTGTTTTTTTAATAGAGCAGGTTTCAAACGTAACTTAAATAAATACTAAACTTTCTCAATAATTTCCAGAACTGAAATTTTCAGTTACTGAACTATCCTTAATAAATAAATGAATAAATAAATAAATCTTATGTCTTAGATCAAACTCTACAAAAGACAAATCACTGCCGTTTTAATGCCCCGCTATTTATCAGCCACAGAACATCTCAACGCTACAAAATTTGAGACAAAGAATTGTCCTTTTCCTTCATTAATTTTAGCTTCATATGCTTGTTCTTCAGACAACAGCCGCTTAGAGTGAGATAACAGAGCATAGCGCCAAGTGCTTATAATTATTTCCCGGTTTAGTGCTGACTTCCTTTGCTGATAAAGGCCCTCTCCGGGGAATGTGCTCTAAGTAATACTTACTCCGATGCATCTATGTTCAGCACAAAGTATGGATGAATTGCGAAAATGTGGGATGTAGTTGAAGCACTGCATAAGATTTTGACCCTTCGCTCGTTTTTTTTGGAGTAAACGAATTGATTTTATAAGTTTTGGGGCCTTCCTCAAATGATATATCGTTCTTTGAAAAGGCGGGTTTCTGAAATGGTAGCAGTTTGAAAAAAAGAGGGCGGGGTTTAGCTTCTTATTTTAGAAAAAAAAAGTGCTAGCCTTATTTTCTGCTTGAATTTACATTCACACATAAAAATACCTGTAAATAACACTGAGGGGAAAAATGCTTCTGACGCCAATCTTGCAGATTCTTATGTAAAATTGCTTCCGGAATGCATGACCACCGTTTTCCCTCATCACCTTTAAGGGCTCTCCGAACTTCTGCTTTTAAATTCTTTACTTTGTTAATTTATTTGCAGAAACGAACGTTTCGAAGTACTATATTACTGCAATTAACTTTCAGATACATATTTACGTAACTTACAAGAATTATATTGTCATGTTATAATTCACGAAAAGGCAAATAAAAATATTTCGTCAACTCTGTTTTGTTAAAAGAAGTAGCTTCAAAAAAAGTTCAAATTCGAAAAAAGTAGCATACTGTACCGTGCTTTTGAAGCCTGGGTTTCATTGATTTATTTGTGGAAATGAACGTTTCTATGTATATTATACTACAGATAACGTTGATATACATATTTATCGATTTTTCAAAAATTATTTTTTAGCTATGATTCCCAGAAAGACAAATAAAATATTTTGTTGCTCTGTTTTGTTAAAAAATGATGTAATTCGAAGTAAAAGTGGTATGAAGAAAGCAAAACGAAAAATATTCTGCCACAAAGAATACAAATAGGGCATTTTTGCAGAACTTCAACTTCTCTTGCAGAATAACACTATAATCATTGAGATAAAGAACAGTATCTAATATAGACACAAATGTCTAATCGTGAAAAAGCAAGCAATTTTTTCTGCATGATTTTTGACAATATGTGTTGTTTAAACCCTCAAATCTGATAAATATTCCCATTGCTTCATACGGTAACCTAAGGACTCTTTGGAAAGTTTTCCTCATAAATTTCAAACGTCCCAAACGAGCTAAGTATGATGAATTATTTTATTATTCAGAATTCACAACAGGAATCCATTGCAAAGTACAATTGAATTCTAGTGTTGAATTTTCTGTTTTGGGAAGCATAAAAAAAAATCGTTGGAATCGTGCTTGGAGAAGGAATGGTTTTAAAAAATCCCGCTTTTTTGTTTTAGTACGTTTTCTGGCTTAGAACTTCGACCATGCTGCGTAAATTGGAAAAAGCTATGGTTATCTTTGTATTATATCATTTCGAAGAATAATAAAAAAGCATTCCGGAATATTTTGATTAAGCATTCACACTGCAAAACATAAACTGTTGTTTTTATAGTATAACTAGCCGGGTACCCGGCCCTGTCCGGGTTTCTATGGGTGTAGGGTGGTTTAGTGAAACTCATTCATAAATTTCCCAACACTAAAGTGTATATCTATAAACATAATGGCTACTTCTGTAAACAATGGCTATGTTATGAATAAACTATAAAAAAATAATGCAAGCTAAAAAAAATAGCAAGCTACAAATAATGTTTGAGTAAATAGGAAATGTTATAAGCTTGGTATATTAAAATAAATATATATTTACAGTATCAATCGCACTGAAATTAACCATTTCCAAATACTGCTCGTTAAATATGTCCCATTATTAGTTTCTATCCTCGTGACAACATTGGTGAGGTGAAAACATCTTATGTACCTAATTTAGAAATTTTTTTGGAACTACTTTGATATAAGCTCCAAATCGGAAGTTTGGCGACTTTTTTTTTTCTCGCCAAGCAAAAAACCTGTTGCCAAAAAAAATTATTGCCACAAAACTTCAAAAAATAAACTCAAAAAATGGTACAAATGCAAGAAAATACTAAATTTGGCAACAGCAAAAACCTAAATTAGCTGTAAAAACCTAAACTGGCAACACCAAAATAGGAAACAGCAACCCTAAAGAGTCCGTAGGGAGTTCCAGATTTGGCGAGTAATTTTTTTTTTTGGGGGGGGGGGGGTATATCAAAGTTATACCATTTTTTTGACTATAAACACTTTCTATTCTCTAACTATTGCCAAAATCATTTTTTTTTTTATTTCACCGTTAGCGATTGTTGACTCAGATAAATATAAAAATCCTTAGAAGGCAATAAATTCCATACTTACTCCAGAGAAGCCTTGGTTCAAAATTTTCAGTATGATTACAATCAATATTGTTGCTGCATGGCACCAAATTTTTACAACAATGGGTTGAAAATTTATTCATTTAATGGGGAAATGTCATAAAATTTACTATTTTCCATAATAACTTTTTTAAACTAAGCTTTTTAGAAATAAATTATAGCTTATCCTGCTCCCTGTTACTGTAGCTATCTACGGTGAAAAAATGGTTAAAATCGGTTCAGTAGTTTGGAAGATTACCCCGGACATACGTTTTCAAAAGTAGTCTTTTATGTATATAGATACTGGCAGCAGAGGTTCCAGTTTAAAACTGTAAAAGCACAGCAATAAACTGTAAAACTAGCTATTTTACAGTTTATTACTGCAAAATTAGAAATATTACCATAAATTTAGCTGTATTGTTCTGTGAAAACAACAGTATAATACTGGTAGCAGAGGTTCCAGTTTAAAATTGTAAAATGCACAGTAATAGACTGAAACTAGCAATTTTAGTTTATTACTATAAACTAGTAATTTTACAGTTTATTACTGTACAACTAATATTTGTACTGTCTACTACTGTAAACTAACAATTGTACTGTCTACCACTGTAAACTAACAATTGTACTGTCTACCACTGTACAATTAGCAGTTTTAGTTAATTACTGTTAAATTACTGCAAATTAGCAGTATTATACCGCAAAAACAACATCTTTTTTTTTGAAGTGTAGAATTTCCTTTGAACAAAGTTGAATAAGCTGCAAAGTTATGTGTTCAGTTCTTAAGTTGTGTTCAGTTAGGTGCCTGCCTACCTTCGGAGGGAATTTTTTGAAATATTATCAAAAACTATTTTTTAAATAAGTTATATGATAGAATTCGTCTTTAAAAAATGGAGATAACACCAAAAATAGCTGCATCTTTTTTAAATTTTGTTTTTTGAGGGAAAACATGTGTGAAAATAGCAATAAAACGGTATTTTTGCAAAACATCAAAACTCAAGTTCAAATCAAGATATTTCTGTTCTGTAATTTTTTTTTATCATTAGTGACACCCATTGCAGGGAATGACAATTGCTCAGAAATGTAAAGACACAATTTAAAAAATTATGAACGTGAACATTTCTATAAATTAAGAAATTGTCGAAATATGACTAATTTTAACATGCTACACATTACAAATCATTAAATAATGATGTTCCAATCATCAGAGAGGGTCATTCCCTAAATCAACTCATTAGTATTGACAAAAAAAAGTTTCAGAATATTACAAACATAACTTTTTGAGTTATGCTGTTTTGCGTTAAATCAAAACATAAAAAATTCAATTTCGAGAAAAAGCAAGGGAAAGCTGCTTCCAGTTACTAAAACCCTTAGACCTTTAATGTTAAAATGCCTGTAGCTTCGGTTCTAAGCAAGATAGAAGCAAAATTCAAACTGATTTGGAAAGCTAAGAATTCAAACTTCAATACTAAATCATAAAATAAAAATTCATTTTTTGACCAAAAATTGCATTTTAAAGGTAGGCAGGCACCTTAATGTCTTGCATGTTACATTGTTACATTCATTTCCAAAGGGAGGGGAGGGAGGGGATTCTTTACACGTGCTTGTTGACCGTGATTATTTCATTAATAAAAAGCAATCAATTTATTTATGCATAGTTTAAAAAAGAAGGTTTTTACTCATGAAATCTTTTCGTTTTCTTTATTTCTTTTTTTTTTAAATATAAAATGTAAATATTTTCCTACTTGGGAAGCAAAAAGAGTTTTCACAATGTCCGCTTCGGCTTGTGTCATATTATTTATTACCAGTATTTCTTCGTAAGAGGCCATTAAAATATTGATCAATCTTTTTCGAAGGCTGTTGCTTACGTAAATCCATTAATCGGAGTTGGTGACTGACAATGAATAATTCATTCCCCTTGGGTTACTTGTTGGACAAAAAAAAAAAAAAAATCGTCGCAACAGGAGGTATGAAGGAGTAAAAATAAATGTGTACGTAGATTTAACCTCAGACCTCCGCTATTTGTTACATAGTATGCATTTTATTTGTTTCCAATACAAGAAGGGAAAGTTTTTCCCCTTATATTTATCCAGCTGTTTGTTTTTCGAAATGCACTTTTTATGTGCATGAGTTGAAGTGAATTTAATAAAAATTGTCCGTATTTTCGAAAATATCAGAAATATCCGATATTTATATAAATGCAATATTTTGATATCTATCCGATATTTTCAATCAGTACTAACTAAAGTCTTGAAACAGTAACTTCATCTTCAAATCACTGTTATTTATTTTCTTATACTTTTTTTTTTTTTTTGGAAAAATATTATTGAATATAGACTTAAAACTGATGTTTGTTTCTATATTTATTGCTAAATATGCATGTAAAAATTTACTTTGAAAAGTATTTTCATATAAATGATGCTTACACAATCAGTTAAGAAGTGTGACAATTGAATGTGAAAAAATAAAACATAAGATAACTATTATCCACATTGACTATTATATTCGACTTTGACTATTATATTCATATGCTATGCTCCACTGATTACACATATGCAAAAGTTACAGAAAAACACCTCAGTGTCATTCCATAAACATAAAATAACATGTAAAATTAAAGTTATATCATATGTTAAATGAGTAATTTATTGATTATTGTAATATATAATGTTTATAAGTATTTTAGGATTAAGATTTGTCCTTACATTTTCATTAATTTTAATTAAGTTACTATATCAAAGCTGCTTTAGTCATTTTTCTTTTGTTAACTACTTTTACAATCTAATTTTGAAATAAAAAATATCGCAACCATAAGTTCCTTTTTTCTGACAAACTTTTAAACAAAGTACTTTTAATATTTATTAAAATTGCCACGTTACTAATAGTTTTATGAATGCAAAAAAATAAATGTTACATTGCACTATATTAGTGATATGTTAATACATCATACAAAAACTGCACAGTACATTCCGTTTTGGTTAGTTGTAATAAGAAATTAATATATTAATGTGTTTAATGCATATAAATTTTATATTCCAAATAAGGGGATTCAAAAAATAAATAATAAAATATCATAATATTTTTATAATAGATATCAGTTATATATCATGATATATGTTGGTAAATCCTGGTGATTAGTGTTTTCTTTTTTTGTTAGAGTGTATTCGGTATCGTTATTGTATAAGTGAATACATATTTATAGTTGCTTAAGTTTCTATGTTAAGAAGTTAAACTAACATATTTTACTTTAGTTAAGAAATGCGTAAACTTAATGCTTGATGAATATTTATAACGACGTAAATTTCATACTTAATGTTATTTGAAGAAAAAGGTAGTAATCATGTACAGGAACGCCCCGATTTTTGGTAGGGATTAAAATTTTCAACTTACCGACTGAAATTCCAAATTTTACAGAATGATTAAATATAAGAATTGAGCATTCACTTATATCTACAGTCGAACCTGTTTATATCGAACCTTCTTGTCTCGAAAACCTCTCTATGTCGAAATTTTTCAATTTCTCTGCTTTTACAGCACAAATTTAATGTTTTTTCTCATGTTTATCTCGAATGATTTTTTCCGAAAACCTCTATATCTCGAATTTTGACGACTCTCATATTTGAATTTCATATCCAGTCACCTTTATCAATAGTATAACTTGAAGACAAAAATCATCTTTTGCACAATCAATTCAAAGACTATGTTCGTACTTAAAGGTATGCATTAACTTGCTGCCGATATAGTCATCACAATGAGTAAAACGTGGACTCACAACATATCGTACAGTAAAATATTCAATAATATCAATGCAAAACAATCTATTAAGTATTTGACTTTGTTTCCAATTGCTCATTTTTGTAAATTTTATCACAACCTGTGCGCCTCGAAACATCCGTATCTCGAATTTTTCTTCTGTCCCGTGAAATTCGAGATAGACAATTTTGACTGTATATCGTGGGGTTACAACTGAAACACACTAAGTCAAAAAACATGATTTTGAGAAAATGCTGATCAAAAATTTTTTATTTTAACTTCTCATTTCAAACTGAGTTCATGAAAAGCACACTAAGTCATGGACTTAGTGTGTTTTACTTTTACTATGAAATATTTTTCAACATTAGAAAGCAACTAAGTCCCTTAGTGTGTTTGACCTGTAAGAACTACTCGGCTTGAGTACTTACTGTGATTACAAATTTGTTTAAAAAACTGAATTAAATAAAGATATGACTTAGTGGGTTTCACCAGTAGAAACAGCTCATTTTTGTGTGTAAGATAAACTAAAAATCTGAAAATTAATAATTTTGACTTAGGGCGCTTTTCCACTTGACGACACGACAACGACGAAAGTCGGACGGTAATACTGCAACGATAAGTACGGTGTCATGTCGTCTATAGCACTGCTTTTCCACTCAAACGATACCGTTTCTCCGAACGGGTCATTTTCCACAGCATTTCATTTCGAAACAGCACTGTGTTCGCACGTATATTATTATGACTGCTCAATTTAACAGATTACGACTACTATATTTGCTTTACCTCCAGAGAAAAAGAAAACAAATTAAGAGATGGTATTGAATGCACGATATTTTTAAAGAAAGGTACATTGCAGGCGAGTTTTAAATAAACTTTTCAAGAAATTGCAAAAATTTTAGGTGATTTGAAATATTTTTACTAAATTTACAAAGAATAGTAAAAATTTAAAATCTGGACAAGGTTATTTAACACAAGTAGTTTAATCTAAAGTGTGTTATATATTTTTAGAGTTACGAATAATGTTCTTTGACCTTACCTGTTTCTTTCTTGTCCGTAGAAGATTTGCCGTCATATTCCTCATCTAAAAATCTAAAAACTGCTTCCCGGGCTTTTTCCCGGTGAATTTTGTTTTTGTATAAAATATTTCGCTTATCCTATAGACACGGTCGCTGCTCAATTAATTCACACAAAACAGGCACGCCAAACTTGAATGCCATGACTACTGCGTTGCTCATCGAAGAAAGTTCAGAATGAAAATTTAATCTTTTTTGAAGCATTAAAAATCGTCTGCACTACAATTAATGAAACAAAGTATAAAGTAAAATGATTCAAATCTTTTATTGCTACATCTTTTGTCAATCGTCTGCAAATTGAAGCTTATATTTTATTAATGCAGAGATGTCGAATTTAAACGCCATTGCTTTCGTTCGAAGAAAGTAAACAGATGGATGAATATCGTCCCGATTTTAAAGGCGAGACGGATGCCATCCGACACGAATGGGACGACAAACGACAGCATTCGGTCGGAGACGACACAATCGTCCTGGAATCGGGAGATGGAAAAGCGCATAGCATATTTTAATGCATTTTGCGTGCTCCAATGTCGGATGACGACAATCGCTTACGATTTATCGTTGCCGTGTCGGTAAGTGGAAAAGCGCCCTTAGTGTGTTTCACTTGTAACCCCACGATATGTATTGAGAAGAAGAATTAGGCTTCATATTTAAAACAAGAATGAAGTACTGTCCTCTAGTTAACCGAATCGCCAGTGTAAATTTTCAGAATGAGGAAACACGATTAGGGGTCACAGTGACCTCCCATAGCATTTTTGTTCCGGTGCTTATAGAGGAATGGTCTAACTCTTATTTTCTCCTTTCATTCAGGGTTAGTATGTATTTCACCATTTGTAACTTGTCAATTTTTGAAGCGATTCGCTCGTTGTAAACAGAAACATATTCTAGTTATAATTTTCAACATCAGAAGCTTCATTTAAAATTTAATTCCTGAAAAAAATTGTGAATAATCAATAATCCCCGACGGGGAATTGCAATTAATGGTTAAACATTGGTTTAACCGGATGTCTGCAGATGAAAGTGCTGGATCTATCAGTTTTTTTTAAAATTGTATCGTCTAGTTGCAAAACCGGCCAACTCCAAAATGGGTTTTAAAACCAGCCAAAGCCTAATTATAATTTTAAATTTCCCCCTTTGCACCTTCCCCCAGATTCTCTTATCGTGCTTTAAAACAGGGCTGCCCATCCCCCCCCCCCCAAGCTCAATGCGCAAATTCCGCCCCCCCCCCCTAAATTTTTCACAACCCTCTTGAGCTTTTTATTTTTAATTTTACCCCTCTTTTTTAATTAATTTATTTTTTTAAATATTATTTATTTATTTTTTAAAATATTATTTCTTTTTTTTAAATATTATTTATTTTTATTTTTCAATTATAACTTTTTTTTTTATTATTAATTTTATTAAAAGCTCGAATTATGTACAGAATAGATTCGCTTTTTTCTTTTCCGGACATTCCAAGTACACACACATGCACAGAAAATAAATAAATAAATAATAAAGAAATTTAAAAAATAATTGAAATTAAAAAAATAAATTAAAAAATAATTTAAATAAATAAATTAATTAATTTAAAAAAATCCCCCCCCCCCAAATTTTGATGGCGCAACTTGCGCCATAATCCCCCCTTGTGGGCACCCCTGCTTTAAAACCTACTATCCTAGTGACACATTGACAACAAGAGATTTGGATCCTATCTCAAATTCCCTAAAAAAATCGTCTATCCTGAAACACTTTCTGTTATGGAGATGATCGGTTTTGCAACCAGATGACACAATTCTCGTTTGGAGTCAGTCCCATTATTTATTTTTTTTCTTTCAAAATTTAAAAGATTTTTTTTTTTTAAATGGGAATTTTTACGTTTTAAACTGGCTTGAGGTATTAAAGGTTTGACTTTAAACAAAATCTTTACTTCCACACTCATATTAAATTAACCTCTTCCCGGCTTTTCCCGAGCTGGACTCGGGCAAGCGAAATGTTCCATTCTGGCTCATCCCGAGTGTAGCTCGGGCACTGTGAAAATTAACACTGCACAGCCAGTCTTTCCCGAATTACTTCACCTGTCCCTTTTATGGTTTCGGAAGCTTTTATTTACTATTGTTGCTACTAAATAGCAGCACTTTTAGGTGTTTTGAGCTGTAGATTTAAGATAAGAATTGGCGCCAACTCCAAAGTATAATGATTTCTGGCCATACAGAAAGCCAACATTACAGGTAAATACTGATTTATTACTCATTTATTTAAATAGATATTTTTACATTTATTTTTAGGAAATGTTGAATGCGAATGATACTATTATGTTTAAAAATATATGTATGCATGAAAATAAGCATAAAAATTTATTTTTTTGATCCGTAATCCCGAAATTACTCATTTATTTAAATAGATATTTTTACATTTAGTTTTAGGAAATGTTGCATGCGAATGATGCTATTATGTTTAAAAAGATATGTATGTATGAAAATAAGCATTAAAAATTGACATTTTTTGATCCGTAATCCCGAAATAAAATGAGCCTGGAAGGGGTTAAGATTTGTATACATAAGCTAGGATTTAAAGTAAACTAATTTTCATTTGAAAATTTGAATCTGATTTTCTTCACTGAAATCTTTTAAAATATTTTCTTTCCGCAATTGGTTTTTCTGACTTTTTATTTTATTTTATTTCATGTATTTATAAGTTTTATTTCTTTTAATGATTCGTTTATTTTATTTCATTTGCTTATTTATTTTATTTTGTTTATTCTATTTTTTCTCTCCCCTATTTACACAAACGAAGTGAGTATTGCTGAAAATATGTTAACATGTTATAAAGCGATATATAAATAAAATATTATCATTATTTGAAATTCAATTTTCGATTTTGTGCATGATGCTGCCAGCCATCAAAATTAATCCATCCGAATGTATTTTCTCAATTATCATGCCTTTATTTACCTTGTTCTGTGGCAACAGGCACTAAACTTGAGATTTTGGAAACATTAAAGTTATTAAGGCATCTTTTTGTAGGATGGGAGAAATTTGAATAGAAATCCTTCATTTAATAAAGACCCTGAATACATTGAACAGATCGCAGTTTCAACGCGCAATACCGCTTAAGTAAATATAATAAACTTTGAATAGTGCAAATAATTATCATAATATTCGTGGAAATATTCAGTCAAAGAGCAGTATGAGTATTTACCCAATGTGGTTTCAGTCATAATATAATATTGACCGTCTTGCTAAATGGAAATTGTGACATAAGGTTGATAAAGATCAAATTTATTACTGTTATTCTCAATTGTTTACCCGAAACATACTTTAATCTCGTTGCTTTTGTAGTAGCTTTACAGCTTTTTCTTTAAAGCGTGATCAGTTCTCTAGAAAATATCTATTTCTTGTTCCAGGCTCAACTTAAAAAAATAATTTTAATTTTTTTGTCATTATTTGTTTATCACCTTCAGAAGAACGAAATATCTGGCATGTGTTAAGTAATATTTATATGAAGGCTTAATATATGTGCTAAAATGTCGTTCCCATCCACTGCATTACTTATTGATCTACCTTGAATGCTACAAAAAACTAAAACGGGTTTTTTACAATGCTTCAAGTAACCTAATCTTAAGTCAAGTTTCTCTTTTGCTTGATTGCATACATTATTTCGTTTACGTCATCACCACCCAAAATTTTTTTGAGGCTCTCATGACTATACTATACTAGACAGCAACTTAACTTGACACTGAACGTCACTACGGGCGGAGCCAATAAGAGCTCACAAGCAGTCAGCGATCTCCTCTCATTCGCCAAGTAGGCTGTGACGTTTTATCTAGCTCGTTTTTCATAGGCTAACGTCACGCAAACGTCACGCTGACGTCACGATGTTTTTGTCAAGAAAAGTTGCAGTGGAGTATAGGTGTAACTGACAGCTCTAATAACTTTCAATTTTAGTGGCAGCTATCATAAATTTGTTTACAAAATGAAAATTTTGAGTGGAAAAATTTTTATGCTACTCGATAGAATGTATTTAACATCAAAGGAAAGAAAAAAAAAACTTATTCTGCCATTGCCATCTTTTAAATTACTTTTCACATTATTGTGCAACTTTGCTTAAATTGAGTGATCCTTTGCTGAAAACATGTAAAATTTTGAACGAAGGTAGTAAATTTGATCACAAGATTTGTTTGTCTTGTCAGGTGACACACGTTAAAATGTCATTGCCATCCATACCATTACTATCCAGCGCAAAAGTTTTATTTTAATGGCAAAAGTGGTATTTTTACCCCTTCACAATTTTTGAGGGCATTACTCTACTAAGTGCATTATTTCTGATATTTTATAAGATTGAATTTTTAGGTTTGAGTTTTTTTTAAATATGGATGTTTTATTTGATTAGTTAAATTCAAGTTGATAATAAATTAGCCGATAATTATTTTTTTTTTTAAATTTAATAATTTAGCATTTTTAGTACATTATTTTGATTTTAGATGAACAATTTAAAAAAGTATTAATTGAGCAATTGATTTATGAATACAAATATATGAAAACTTTCAAAAAATACATAATGGCAACTTTTGTCAAATTTGCAATTTTACCCTCAATATCTTTAAAATGAAGGAAGAGGTTTCGAGGAGTTATGCAGTTTAACAAAAATACGTATTGTTTTTCTGAAAGATACCACACTTTATATCTTGTGAAAAGTTGAAATAGAAACTTTGGGATGCAAAATAATACTTTTAAGGAGAATTGCCCATATTACTATCCATCGTAAATGTTATTAACACGTGAACGGAAAATAGGCAAGGACAAAAAAATACAAGTGCATTATTTGTAATATTTTTGGGATTATTTAACTATGGTTTTATTAGAAAAGTTGAATTGAAACTCATTATAAAAATCAGTTGATGACTATTAAAAAAGTATTTTATTACCTTTTAAGTGAATTTACTTTGATTTTGGATGATAAATTTAATGAAGTATTAATTAATCAATATATTCATGAATAAAAAGTATTAACAAAACTAAGAATCAAATCGCTACTTTTATCCTCAATATCTTCCAAAATAGATGAAAATATTTTGGTAACTTTTGTAGTTTAACAAAAATACATACAGTATAACCTCGATTTAACGATTGCCTATGGACTGTAAAAAATTATCGTTAAATCGAGGATATCGTTAAATCGAGAAAGCATACTTATAAGTTAAACGGATTAATTTATTGATAATTAAGTGAACGCTTAAACATACGTTATTTTGCTTCTTTAAGAAAACTGCGCATTTATATTATTTCCAAAGTTATTTCATCGATCTTTGTTTTCTTTTGTTGAGAACATTTCACTTTTTTCGACCTCATTTTTTTCGACTGATCACTCTCTTCTCAAGGTGCAAAAAAAAAAAAAAAATGTGTTTGGAATGCAAGAAGTTTGGACGTTACTGAAGGATGAATCTTTTTACTATTGGAACATGAGGTCTCATGCTGTTGCAAGTAAAATAGTTAGAAAAATATTTTAAACATATACTACTGTATTTTTGACGAGAGATAATTTGGCCCTGCCCGATATCATCGTTAAATCGAGGAAAGCTATCGTTAAATCGAGGAAGTTTTAACATTAAATTCAAGGCATATGAGTCGGGACCAATGAAATGTATCGTTAAATTGGGGAAATCGTTAAATCGGGTATTGTTAAATCGAAGTTATACTGTATGTTATCTTTCTTTGAAAAAAAAAAAAAAAGCCTAACTGCACCTTTAAAAAGTTGCAAAAATGAAAAATTTGGGTCTGATTTAATTGTATGATCACTCCCCCCCCCCCCCCTCCACCAACCATATTTCTTTGGAAAAGCCAAACCACCTGTAGGTTCATTTTATTTTCGTTTTTTTATATGTTTTTATTCTTGATTTTAAATTTAGTTGGCATTCTCAGGGATAACATACGCCAAAGTTTGGCAGCCAAAACCTTGCAATTCACAACAATAACTTTTCACACTGTCAGTACAACAATAAATGTTTGCACTGTTACAAATGCTGCTCAAACACAACAATACTTTTATTAAAAACAACAATAGTAGTTTTAACAATATTGATAAAACAAATAGGTTTACGTTCATTTATTTCAAAGCTGTTGAGACTGAAGTTGGAAATCTTGTGCTTTTCTTGAAACTGCGTTTGATCAAAGATGGCAAATATGATTGTCGTATTTCTTTACCTCTCTTTTTCTTGCCTTTTCGGGGGGATACTTTCCAACTACATCGGATTTTATGATGTCTCTGGATTTCTATACAGCGTCTCTACGTTGTCATTTATTCATGCCTTGGATTTGGGAATCAAATACCTCAACACGCTTCCCTTGAAGCCCTGCCACACTACAGCACATGTGGCCACTCCAACGACGGCCCTGGATCTCCTTGACGTAATTCTTCGCAATCCAACTTATGACGCCAAACATAGTATGGCGACACAAACTGGGCCGCCAAAACCGCCTAGAAAACAAGCGGTGCCTACTAAAAAACAATTTAAACATTTTTCTACAATTTATTGCGAAGAAACACGCATATAACTTGACTTAAAGAGGTTGTATATAGTGTACATAGAATTTATTTATTTTGCTATTGATGTATAAATTTCGTTTTTAACAACTTGATGCTCTTTCGTATTTATTTCCCGAAAAAGTTGCTTTTGAAACATATGAATGACTTTTACTACTAGTTGATGAAAAGGTGACTCTTGCTCGCTACTTGAATATTGACTGCTGACGGATAACCAAAAGGTGGAATGAGCCAACTGTTGTGACTATGCATAGTGCTCTTACTTGTTTCTTTATGGATGTTATGACTGATTAAAAACACGCTAAAACAAATGTGACTACTGATAATGACTAATGTGAGTGACTACTAATGTGTGTAATGATAATGACTTATGTGTGACTACTGACGTGACATTTGATAATGACTACTGACGTGACTACTGATAATGACTACCGATAATGTGACTACTGATAATGACTTACAATGAGACTGAAATAGTTGTTGGCGCCAGGTTACCTAAGGCGACTGTTCCTGGATAATGATAGTTCTATTATTATGACAATGACTTTTCCCTACTGATGAAGTGCAATGTTCGCTGATGACGATTGTGACTGATGATGACTAATTTGACAAGTGCTGTCGGATACCCATGTTGGATAGAAAGTTGACTGCTTCTCCATGTCTTCAAAGCTCTTCCTCTCCCTTGCTCAATTCTCCACTACATTGCTGATGACTATTGTGACAAATGATGACCAACTTAATTGACGAGTGCTGTCGGACACCTACAGTGGACAGAAATTGGACTGCTTCTTCATGTATTCAAAGCTCTTCCTCTCCCTTGCTCAATTCTCCACTACATTGCTGATGACGATTGTGACAAATGATGACCAACTTAATTGACGAGTGCTGTCGGACACCTACAGTGAACAGAAATTGGACTGCTTCTTCATGTCTTCAAAGCTCTTCCTCTCCATTGCTCAATTCTCCACTACATTGCTGATGACGATTGTGACAAATGATGACCAACTTAATTGACGAGTGCTGTCGGATACCTACAGTGGACAGAAATTGGACTGCTTCTTCATGTATTCAAAGTTCTTCCTCTCCCTTGCTCAATTCTCCAATACATTGTTGATGACGATTGTGACAAATGATGACCAACTTAATTGACGAGTGCTGTCGGACACCAACAATGGACAGAAAGTTGACTGCTTCTCCATGTCTTCAAAGCTCTTCCTCTTCCTTGCTCAATTCTCCAATACATTGCTGATGACGATTGTGACAAATGATGACCAACTTAATTAACAAGTGCTGTCGGACACCTACAGTGGACAGAAAGTGG
>JAXGGA010014642.1:0-31488 GCA_038373865.1 Uloborus plumipes
CTAAATTTTAAGTTTCGCCTGCTTTCGGAAAGTAGAGGATATCCCGCGTAAAAAGTCACATTTTAAATAGTTCATTAGAAAGTTTAGACGAAAGTTTTCAACTGTTTTAAGGTGACCAAAATTCAAAATAGACAGGTATTTTTTGATACAAGCTACATTTTAGTCAATCACAAGACAAAAATCGCCACTGAACGTTCAGTCTTTCACAAAATACCCCCCCATACGAAAAAAAAAAGGTTTCTTCCTCCATCATGTCATGGTCAAGAAAGGCGCCTCAGCCACCCAAATAACCACATACACCAATGAAGCCACGGAAAAGTCAAGGCCAGGATAACTACTAAACTGCGCTTCATTTAAAACCGCACAAGGGGCTGTTACGGCATTATTCTCCAGTGTCGTCGTCATCATCGTGTAAGTAAATAAAGACTACGTGCCGCGCCCGTTATTCTTTCCATCAACCGAGCATGATACAGAGACAAAGAAAATAGAGACAATGGCACTCATTAAGTCCTTTGGAACGTGTTTAATGAAAACAGACTCCTAATAGATTACAGGCTCAGAAAATAGACTCGCCAAGAAAAGCCTTTCATAAAAAGGCTGACACTGAACGTGAGCCACTATTTTAAGAAAAATAGTGGCTCAAATGGAACGTTTGGAAAACTTCTTGTACATAAAAATCCTCATACGAATATACAAATTAACAGGTAAGGATTCACAACACGGCTGGAGGCAAAGGGTCTAGGACGGCTGGGGGAGGGGGGAGGAGAATAAATTGCAAAAAAATGTTAAGCCTCCCCCCCCTTTTTTTTTTAATTTCATAAATCGAACTTCGTACTGCTCTTCGAAAGAATGTCTCAAAATCAGTGAGGAGGATGGACAAGGGCGGATCCAGAAATGCTCCAAGGGAGAGGCGATTGTTTTTTCTTCTACTTGCCCCCCCCCCTTTTTACCACATAAACTGGTTAACACGTGTTTATTAAAAATTTCGAAAAAAAAAAAATAGTCTTCATTTCGAAAAAAATTCAGATCAGCGCCCCGAATCCCAACCACTTCTCATAGTATCATCGAAGATCATCTAAAATTGCCTTTTTAGAATTTCAAATTCGAAAAACTGCTGCAGTAGAGTCCCTCAAGGGAGGGGCGTTCGCCCCCATCGCCCCTCCCTTGTATCCGCCCCTGAGGATGGCGGAGGGTAATAATAAATTATTAATGATTAATAATTAATGACATGATGATAATGACTAACGAGTCAAAGATAAAATCTGTAAAAATGTCCTCGATTTAAATTGTTTAAAAATGTATTATTCATTAATTATTTTTTTTTATATCGAAAGCGGTAAAACGAGAGGGTGCTTCATAAAAAAAATTGACAAGTTTGAAAATCGAGTTCAACCTAATAAATATGAGTGTGTTTGTACTGTTAGTTACAAAAAAAAAAAAAAAAAAAAAAACTGAACAAATTTTGTATATTTTCAGATAAATAGCATCGTCATTGATGGAGTATGCATTAATAAGCTTCGATCCCAAGGGCTTCGGGAATGATTGGGGGATTTCCTTGAGACCTGAGACCATAGAAAACAAAATCTTCAGAGCTCAAAAACGTGGCGATGATGCTCACAGCTCTTTTGAAATCTATTATTTATTGCTGCTCCTTGTGCCAAATGAACTCGATATTTTACTGAATACAAATGGCAGCATTAACGTCTGATTATGCCATATTAAATCTCAGAGGCGGTTTTTCTCCTACAAGGGAAAAAAATTAATGGATTTTCTTTTCTTGGAAAATAAAATAGTCCAAGGTTCCCTTTTGATTTTTAAAATAATTTCTTTGTACTATCAACTGGTGTTCAATGCATTCAACAAAAATTTTAATTCTTATTTCTAACCCCCGACGCAACAAGGAAACGATATTTCACTTTGACGTGTCTGTGTATGTCTGTGGCACGATAGCGTCAAAACGAATAGGCAGATTTCTTACTTTTCTTTTTTTTTTTTTTTTTTTTGTTCAAAAGGAGGGTTGATTGCGAGTGTTCTTCGCTAGGTCTCGTCTTGTTATGTTGTTAATTAGCGAAGATATTAATTAAAAACCACAAAAAAATCGCGATTTTTTTGTGAAACCATTCTTGAACATTTAAAAAATTAGCACCAAAAGAAAGAGCAAATTTTCCCCGTCTGATAGAACTTGTTTGAAACTCCCATGTTATACAGAGCTTGAATTATTATGTTTTTTAGCAGAGTTTAAACACAACTAAGCCTTTATTCAGGCGAGCTCAGTGATTTGAAATTTTATCCGTTGCCATTTTCTGTTTGTTAACAAATAAAATACTTGTAATTTTAGCACAAAGCGTTTAAAAGGATTTTCAATTTGCACTTTTGACTTGGGCAGGAATTCAAGCGGACGATCGCAACTCACCATTGCAATCGCAAATTCCCAAATTTGGATTCAAGTGAAACGTTACAATCGCTACGAGATGCGATTCTAACGCAATTCGATTTCCAGTAGCGATTGCAATTTTGGTCAATTGCGATCGCCTCGAAGCGATTGCAATGGTGTTTCACTTGAATTCCTGCCTTGATTCAGCTTTTGTGACAAGTAAATTTTACTATCTGAGCTGATCTCTCTTTTTCCGTGTTTACCGTGTCTCTTCGAAAATAATTAAAAGCATTTGAATTTTAAATTCGTTCTGACCCGTGAAGTTCATCGAGATATGAGGTCGGCAATCAGGGTCGAAGTTTTTTTTAATTTTAACTTAATCTTACTACTTGCTACACGGTGCATTTCATGCTAATGTGCAGGAGTCGCAGCTGCCTGACTATCAGTGGCAGAATCTTGAACTATGTAATTGACTATTATTTTTAAGTACAATCACATTTGTACCAAAACGATTCCGTTTAATCCAGTTATAGTCACTATTATTGTTTGAGTTTTTATCGAAATAGATAATGTGTTATTTCTGTAGAAACTTTCACGTACCAAATCTCTTTTCCACGACACAAAAAGCTTTGTGCAAAAGAGTTAGAACAAGGCTAATAAATAACAAAATTTGCAGTTGGGCCATTCCACGAAAAAGTAGCCATTTTGTCCCGCATGTGACGATTCATATATTTTATTAAAAGCAACAATTTTAAAAGGGAATTAAGAAATTTTTTACTTAAGGAATCCCACATACGTATGTGATTTTTTGAGCAACAAAATTTTGTTCAATACCCTATTAAGTAAATGATGTCGGCCTCGCTTAATCGGAAACGAATACCTCGCTTATACGAATAAAATATCCTGGAACAGCATGTTTCCCATGCCATTGACGCAATGTTAAAAATCCCCGTTTAAACAAATACCCCGCTTAATCGAATAATATAACTTGGAACCGAGAGTATTCGTTAAAGCGGAGCCGACAGTATTTCTAATAAAATACGTGAAGCGCATGTGCCAGACAAAATGACCGTTTTCTGTGGACTGGTTCAGTTGACAGATTAGTAAAAATAATTTTATTTTTATAATTCAAAGTCTTTCGTCCCCAACATACATCCCGCCAGGTAACAATGTGTGTCAGAAATCTCTCTAACATGCTTGTTTATGTAAAAATAAATAACTCTTAAGAAACACGGAGCGAGTAGTGACGAGTGCGGATGGACCATCGGACTTCCAAAGTGTTGAATGCTGGACTATCGAAATCAAAAAATAAATGGAGCAAAGTTTTAAACTACCCAATCTACTGCTTCGGACACATGTACCTACGCCCCCACCCTCTTAATTTCTATATCTTCATGACAGATGTGCGGGGTCCTAATACAATTTTTACAACCGGTTTTAATGCGTAAATAATCTAAATTTCGTCTAATATGAAAAAGAAAATGAATTTGAATTTTGACACCTCGAATTCAAATTATGTTTATCGCAATGACGAATTGCGACAAGTATGTTGTGCCCTACGTCGAAAAGCACATAACGCAACTTTGCCCCTGACCTTGAAACTAGTTTTGCATCAAGGAGGATCGAGGATCGGGCATCGCCGGAGATACATCTGGACGGCCGCTACATTGGTTACCCGTGTAATCTTGCTTGGTTTTGGATCAAAGGCTGGTGAACATGAGAATTGGCAGACTGCAATTTGAAAGTTGGACTACACCATTTTTGAGGTCTAAACAGAAAACAAAGCGATTTGATATTGCTAAAAAACATATATAACAATAATCAGTAGCGTAAATAGACTAAGGTGCGCTTCCCCGCAAGTTTTGTAAGTGCGCACTCCATCGCCCTATTAAAATATAAAAAATATTTTCCCCATGTAACTTAGTGTTTTTTGTTCTGAGTCATGCACCCTAAAACCTCTTGCGCACTGATGGGCGCACCTATGTACGCCACTGAAAAAACGAAAAGTGCAGAAGCTGAGCTCTCGAACACTTTTTCCAATTGAGCCCAGTTGGTACTCAAAAACTTGATAATAAACCGGATTGAGAGTCAATTCACCCAGGTTTGAAAAAACACAAATTTTAAAATAAAACAGCAAGCAAATACCCCCCCCCCTCCAAGAAAAAAAACTTCCCCGATGTTTAAAAAGCTCGCAGGACCACACAAACTTCGGAAATTAATGGGTTAAATATGCGGTCGTCCCGACGAGTCCGACGGCGAATCAATTAAATTCGAAAAACGAAAGCACATTCTTTTTTCCCAAGCGGTCACGTTTCTCCCGCGCTGTTTCCTAGAGATGGTCCACTGTTCGCTGAAGGCCGGGGACACGCATGACCGAGTGCCGTGTCTGGCAATCCTACGGCCAATTAGCAGCAGGCGGCACACCAGAGGACACCGAACGCTCTGCACGCGGCTGCTGCAAAACAGAAGTGAATGAATGCATTTAGCAATCGGGGGAGGTAGGGAGGGCTCTTAAGTAATATTTTCCACTTTGCAAAACACTGGTCTGATTTACCTATATTCAGGTCCAAACATGTCATTTCGAATTTTTCCAGGGAAGGCAAGGAAGGGGACAAGGAGAGAAACAACGTATTTTACCAAAACAGCAAAACCCACGGTGGGGGGGGGGGGGGGGATTTGACTCCCTCTCCCTCGAATGACGGGTACGTTCACCTTTCATAATATTAACATTAATTTCACGAAAAACAAAGGTGGGTCCAGAAAATTCTCAAGGGAGGGGCGATTGATTTTTAGTAGTTTACCTTTCAATTGAAATATTGGTCACAAAGATTTCAGACTTCAATTGTCAAACATTGTCTGGGGAGATCTCCATAACTCATCTTCCCAACATCATAAAAAGTAGCCACATCGCCCCCTTTTATCAGCCCCTCATGAAGAACTTTTAGTGCATAAATTTCAAAACCCCTCGACTCAAATGAATCATAGCTAATTACACGAAGAACACTATCATATCACCTTTTAAACAACAACAACAGGCTACATGGATACCCTTGAGAGCCTCAAACGGCTAGTAGGCCGTCGGTGTGGGGGGGGGGGGTCGCTACCTGGAAAAAAATTCTGAATTAAAAATATCCCTTTGATTGATCGCGGTTGCACTTGTGTTTCCTTCCGAAAACCGTAAAAAAATCTAACATATTTCAATAGAATTTTCATAGCGTTGTCAATCAAGGAATAAAATAGACTAATTGTACCACTGACACGCTTATAATTACTAATTAACATATTACCCTTAATATATTACTTTTAAAAGATTTATCATAGTTATTCGAAAACTAATTTTTCCCTTCTTATATTCCCTACTTTATTAAGTGGAACCAGTTTTGTTAAGTGTGCAAAGGGCTGATGAAAATAGAAGGAAAAAAGTTGCTGTGTCAAGATCTCAATGGAATGCGTGCGTGTTCCATTGATGTGGGAACATCTCTCGGGATGAAGGGAGCGCCTCAGAACAAGTTTGTCCTCACTCAACTCCGTTTAGCTTTAACTGTTTTCTGCTTTTTTTGCTCGAAGATATTTAAAAGTTATATCCAATTTGCTGTTCCTTATCATGTGACAAAATTATGTCAACGGCAATTTTAATGCTCATTACAAATTTTACAACGTATTTTTTTTTAATTCGGTTTTCTGCAGTGGAATAAAAAGTGCATAGACATAGTTGGATTACCCTTTTTTCTTTTGCTAATTACAATTCGATTAATTATGTGAATTCTGCATTTAAAAGCGAATAACTATGATAAAACTACTTGAAGTGCAAGATTGCACAGCAAAAACACCAATTCAAAAAGAAATCCCAATTTTTTTTGATCTTTTTTTCTTTTTTTGAATTAAAAAATCACTCGAGACATTTTCTTTTTTGTTTTTATGAACACCAATAAGTGGCAGAACAACAAAATTATCCATTTCTGTAGAAAAAATTTCACTTTTCATTAAAGCTACTACACAGTAGTGTACCCCATCTAAAACCCCTGCAGCTCCAATGGCGCACGATCCAGAAAAAAGGACTATGAGTTAGAAAAAATATGAAAATGTTTAAATATAATTTTCTACTTGGAGGGAGGGGGCGCACCTAAATCCATGTACACTACTGGAGCCACAACAACCTTGCGGCTTTTCAATCATGTTTTTTTGAATGATTTAAATTCTTTTCTGCATGCATAAACCCGTTTTTTCTTTTTCCAGCCCGGTATGGACAAATGGGACATCCCCCCCCCCCATGAATAAAATTCATGCCAATTTTTTGACTCAAAAATTAATTATCCAGACGAAAAGATGATCAATTAAACCTACTGTGTTTTTTCATCATATTTCAAAAAAAAAAAAAAAAAGCCCCCCCCCCCCCTCAAAGGGTTAAGATGCACAATTTAATGTCTCTGGAACTGGCGTATGCGCCCCTACCTGCGAAAACTTCAGAAAATAGAATTTATTCACACGTTCGTTTTGCTATGCAATCTCAAAATGGAGACGCTTGAGATAAATCTAATCAAAAAGCGTTCAACAATAAACAAGAGATAAAGATAAATTGACAACTGAAAGTTTAGGATTCACCACAAGATAGTTTTGAGAAAGACAAACCATCTTTTGGTAAATCCTACAACAAACGACGCTTTTGTCGCAAACCACGGTTATTTTTTTTTTTTGAAAATTTCACATTATATAAATTCTCTGAAAATTAAACGGATAAGAAAGAAACATTAACTAATTTTAATCACACATTCAAACATTACGCAATAATGATGAACATACACTTGTAATACTATGGTGTATACTTTTTAAAAAATAACCGAGACTTCAAAACATGATCTTAACATTTGACTATTTATCTCACCTGATAACACTTATTTATGCCTAATTATCGATTTACTACTAAATTAAAAAAAAACTTTTAGCGAAGCAAAAGCGTCAGAATAAGGCTGCATAAATAAGAATCAAATAAATTATCGAAAATATTAAAGTCTTGAGTTTAGTAGATTTAAAAAAAGAGAAGTATAAAAACGCATAGGTAAATTCCAACAAAATGTTGCACACAAAAAATAATTCAAGAAAAAAAAATCCCCCCACACACAGAAGTAGAGATTTACCATGAGGGTATTTTAAAATTAGAGGGGCCCCAAACAATGTTGACCATGAATCGCCTCAGACCTATTACTTGTGACCAAAACAAAGTCGTGACTCCTCCCCTTCCGAAACGACTCCGTCGAAAACTAGAAGAAGGATCCACTTGACACACCATTCTGCATTAAACCACATTTACTTAATTCATTCGTGATACTATATTCGAAATATACGTTAATGGAAAAGAATAATAAAAGGAAAAAAAAAAAAAAAAAAAACGACACTGCACTTGCTGGTACCAAAAAATAAAAAAAGGAAAATTTGTCCCCCCAGGCTTCTTTCTGCCTACTCTGCCTTTTCTAAAATTCGGCACTGATTGAGTGATGGAACACAATGACAGTAACTAGAACAACTCAGGTGACAACAATCATTCAATACAGAAATAGATCAAAGAACTGCCCTAAATACTTGGCGCGTTTGCAAAGGAACGAATAAATGCAGAAGGAGAAAGAGCGAAACTCTTATTTACTTCTAATTTAAGTTCACAACATGGTGAGCTGTCCTTTTTCATACAAAACTTTTCTCAAGGTTATGACAATGATTCACCGGAGTTTTCCGAAAATTTTCATAATAATATGCACTTGCGATTTTACATGTAAAAGTCTATTTCTGAACGAATGGAATGCGAAATGTTCTAAGGTTGATTTAATTCATTAAACACTGTAACATCGAAAGAGCGCATTTGCATAAAAAGGTTACACTTTAATTTAATCACAGCCAGTCGCAAAAATTGAAAATATCAAACGATTTAAGCTGCAGTTACACGCTAAGAGGCGGGGAGAGGTGGAGAAAAAAGTAATTCCTAAGTAGGTAGAGAAGAGAGAACTGACTACCATTAAAAAATTATAGTGTAACATCCCCACGAAAAAAAACGAAAACCTGGACTTCTTTCTAATTTTAATCTAACCCCTTCAAACTAAATTGGAATGTTAAAACTTTTTAGTGGATGAGCGACTGTCTGGGTAGTTCCGGAGACGTCGACACTTAGATACGCGAACTTTTTATACCAGGGCTTTCCTAACTTTATAGCCAGCAGGACCCCTCTCAAGAACCACTTTTCAAGGCTAACCCCAGCCGTTTGAGGGTATAGATACTTGAAATTAGAAGAAAAGTAAAATTAATTAAATTAACCGTTACTGATTGGAAGAGAACATCACTATTTAACAATAAGTGATTGCTTACAATGCTTTTTTTAAGAATTTTGGAGTACAAAAGCCAAAAATAAATAAAATAAATAGGCTAAAAAAGGGAAAAAAAGATTAAAATTCAAAATTGAATATGGAATGAATAGGAAGAGTATAGCTGAAAATTAGCGGTCGCCACTCGCCACGTGGCGATTAAAGTTGCAAAAGTGGCGATTAAAAAATGTGGCATCGATCGCCACCCTCGGTCGCCACTCTTGCTCAGTCACTCTAAACATTCCCCAATCGAAACCACATTTCCCCCCCTCCTGTTTTCCCCGCTACTTCCATGTAATTTCTTTTCCCCCACCTCTTTCTCCCCATCGCTAGAGGGAGAAATTGAAGCCACAACAGGAACCGCCAGCCATTCGTCATTTGCACTTTGAACCCTGGCACCTGCCCACCTGGCTTTGGGAATGGCTGGCTCAGCGATCACGTGGGGGAAAGCGCAATATTGAAGAAGAGGAGTCCACTTAAAATAACATCGTTTTTTTCGTTTAAAAAAGTGTTTTTAAATAAAACAATTTAACTCTGGTTTTTCTTGTTTTTTAGCATTATTTTTTTTACTCTATTTTTTAAATGTTTTCCAGTTTATTAAACTAAAACTCATCATTATAAAAATACAGTATTTTCGCCTAGATAAGCCGCGGCTTATAGGTGTTTAAAAGCTGAATTTTAACTCCTGCGGCTACACCATGGCAGCTTATACGATGTAAAAGTTTTTTTTTGTTTTTTTTTTTTTCAAAGTTCACGTTATGTTTAGTTATTGCTTAAAAACGAAACAAATTAGAGTCTGACATCAAAAACAAGAACTGCAACGCCCTTGAAAAGATCTATTTTGAAAAGGGTGATAGCATTTCTGCTTATTCAGATGTTATTTTATTCTCCTAGATCCGATAAGGAAGTGGAATAAATTAAGAAAAAAAAAAACATCAACCATAACCAACGTGTCTAATAAACGAAAACAAATCCAACTGAAAAACAAATAATTAAAAAAAAAAACACCCACTACCTACTGCCACCATTGCCATGAGGATGGGAAGTAGGGTTGCAGTAGAAACCAACTGTAGCAGAACAGGGTTACTATAAGTTGCAGTTATCGCCAAAATGTTGCAATGTTTTTATTTAATTTATAATATTGAAAACACTGTTTTTCAAATCAATGTTACTAATTTCTTTGTCATTGTTTTTGAAGGATGTAGTGTTCCCGCTAGGCCCGTTTTTTTGAAGGGCGCAGCGCCCCTGCCCCTTTTTCAGATCGGCAAAATGGCGCCCTGCCCTATGTTTTTAATCCTCAAAACTGCGCCCTGCCCCTTTTCAAAAAATAGCAAAAAACTGCGCCTAGTATATAAAAACAAGATGTCTCAAGCATCGTAATAGCCCGATCGCGATATCGAGGCAATTTCTTTTTGACCACATAGATCGTTGGAAAAAAACGTGCATGCATTCTTTTGTCCCCAGAATTGCACCCTGAAAATGGCTCATGAAGAAAAGGCAATCAGATCCCCAGACAAAGAGAATGAATAAGATTCCAAGAATTGAAAGTGTTACCAGTAAAAGAGCATGTTTTCCCTTTTCTTTCCAATGTAGAAAAAGGTCCTGTCATCCGTGAGGGGGCAAGGGAGTCAAAGAGAATCATTGTTTCATTCCTCCCCATTTAAGCCCTATTCTTGATCTTCTGAGAATTTACTCTAAGAGAGGGAAGGTGGTGAATACTTCCTAGTATTTTTACCTGTAGGGCAGGGGTGTCTGTTCCAGGAAAAGTATAGAAGGAGTACTTATTTCCCAGAAAACTCCCATTATCCATGACTTACATAAAAAAAATGGCGACCGACACGTGCGCCGAAAAGTATGCGATCTTGTATGTAGATGCCTTCTGCAAAAAGGAAATTCAAAGAGCAAGAAATAAAGAATTAAGATAGAATTAAGATTCAAGCAAAGGCAAGCTTTGTTATTTGAATATTAATCCTTCCTTTTTAGTACTATTCATTGAAAAAAGTTTGAACATCATGAGTCATAACCGAAGTCTTAAAACTCAGAGCCATTATCTGCTGCATAACAAGTAAATGCTTGTCTTTTGGAACATGTGAAAAAAAAAAAGATGAGACTTTTTTATTCTGAATAAAATAAATAATAAAATTAGCAGATTCGATCTTGAAATGGTTAAACTTTAAATAAAAAAAATAAGGAGTGCCTGTCAATCAGCCATTTTTCCTGGACTTGGTAAAAAAAAAATTCATTTTCAAGTGCTTAAAAAATTTTTGAAAGTTAATATAGTTCTTGATGTCCATAGGTATTCATTGAATTGTGATTTTCTTTTTTAACTGTCCAGCAATACAATTTTCTATTTTTTTTTACATGTTTCGATATGCTTAATACACATGCGTTTGCAAAAAAAAAAAAAAAAAAATGCCTGCAGTGTTTGAGATTTCAATCCTTTTTGCATCTTGTAAATATTTTAATATTTTTAACAATCAGAAGGTTTTTAGACACTTGTTTACTTCATATTAGCTTGATTTGTGTTTTTATTTTAATAAATTACTTTATTTTTTTAAACCATGTCAACAATGAACTCTATTTCGCGGAAAATTGCCTCTCGTGTTTGAAATTTCAATCCTTTTGCATCTTTTAAATTCTTTAATGTATTTGATTATCGGAAGTTTTTTTTACATATGCTACTCAAGATAAAGTTTATTTTATGTTTTATTTTCAAAAAATCATAAAATAAATTTTTTTGAAACATGACAACATTAAAGACGTGTTTTCGCAAATAATTACTTCTAGTGTTTGAGATTTCAATACTTTGCATCTTGTAAATGTTTTGAAATTTCTTAACAATTAGAAGTTATTTCAATATGTGCTACATTTAATTAGGTTGTTTATTTCTCATTTTAATTATTATCTTGTTCCAAAACTTGTCTATGAATTATTTCAAGTTAGATAGTCATTATTTGCTTATTGGTTATCACTGATTTTTTTTCAAAAATATTTAAAATTAAACAAATGAGCATATAATATTTCAAGTTAATGTTTTGTTTTTAAATGTTATTATTTTTGAAATATTTAATTAATATTCATCATTTTCTTTATCGTCTAAAATACTTAATGGCATAATTTATATTATTATAAGAAATAATTTTTAAGAAATAATGAGAGGTTTATCTTGCGAACTTTAAATTATCCCTCAATATGTTTGATCTATGCATTTGTTTCCCTAAATTTCCTATACTTTTTGCCACATGCATTTTCAATTTCTTATCAGAATATTTTTAATTGCAGTAAATATGGCTCAAAGAATCTGATCTTGCAGCTAAAGGGCTATTTATCCAATTTTTTCTGGAGGGGCACAGGTACATATTCCCTAGAGGGGGGGGGGAGTTCAACAATATTTTGAAGGGGTTGTGCCCCCCAGCTCTGGGAGGGGGCAAACACCGCGTTTGGAAGTAGTGCCCCTTTTCGCAATAAAATAGTGCCCCTTTCCAGAACACCAGCACCCTGCCCTTTTTTTTTTCCTCTAGAGTTGAAACACTAGAAGGATGGTCCAATACCAGTATTAACAGCGGTAGGTGTAGGTTTTTCTCGCAGAATTGAGTTTTTTGTGACAGTTTTTTTATGCGGCTTATACGCCGATTGGCTGCGTATCTGATGAAACGCATTTTTTTTTCTCCCGTAATTTTTGCGAAAGTGGCGTTCCTTAATCTACCCGAAAAATACGGTACACATTTCCTTTTTAGTCCAGAAAAATCAGCAAAATATATATAGAGAAGACACGTATAACTAATGCATTTTTTTTGTTCAATATAAAAAAAAAAATGTTTGTTTAAATATAATGAAGAAGTAATGAAAACTGGTTAATTTACTTTTTGACTTGATCTTATTTATGACTGAGCAAATGGGTAAATTTTGCGGTTCATGTAGAAATATATAACAGTTTTGAGATGTTGTTTACAAAAAAAAAAAAAAAAAAAAAAAATCATAAGGGTCCCCTATGACTTGCAAAAATCAGTTACTAATGCTCTAAAACTGAACTTTTCCTTGTTTTAGGCTGTACTTAAAGTTTAAATTCTTTTCTGTCTCTTCTGTAAAATTTTTGTGCTTTTGAGTTGTATCACCTTTCTTACGTGAGCGATATTCTGATACTTTTTTTTTTCGTTATTCATAAAAAATTTGAAACATAAAAGTGAAGCACCGTTTATACGATTTTAAAGGGACTGTATAAAGGAACATACAAATAAATATACAACTTGTTGGTTTACATCAATATGTATTGAAACGCTTCTGGAACCCATTTAAAAAACATATAAAACGTAAAACGTATTAACAGTGCTTCGTTAGTTGCAGTTTTAAAAAGTGGCGACTAACTTTAAAAAGTGGAGACTAATATAATTGAGTCCACTGGCCACTGGCTACTAACCAAATTTCCCAGTTTTCAGCTATAAGGAAGAGTGAAGTTGCTTGAACCGGCAGTTTTAAGAGAAATGTAATTTTTGACACATGGAGTGGAAGATCATGAGCAGCATCTAGGCAGCTTCGTTATTCGAGTGGCTGTATAAAAATATGGATGTGCATCGGTGAGTTGTGGCGAATGGAAGAGCACAGAATGCACCTTGCTTTTCCAACAAGGAATTGGTATAAAGCAGTAAGTAACCGTCCCTAAGCCAGGGCTAATGATTTCTGCCTCCAGCGCGTTTAATTCCTATTCCATGCTGATGAGTGCATAATAAGCACGAAACGGCAATCCATGGATAGAATAAATGAGCTGGTGGTGTATTGCATGCTTTTGCCCAGGCCCGTCATTTGGGGGGGGGGGGGGTCAATTGCCCCCTGACTTTGGGAAATCAATGTATTGGCATATAAGAGGGCTTGGTTTTTGCCACTTTTTGGTAAATTTTACATTGTGTATGCCCCCTTTGCCCCACCCCCCGGAAAAATTCGAAATGACGTCCCTGCTTCTGCCTTAGCCCTGGCTTAGGGGCAGTTGCTTACTGCTTTATACCCGAGCTTTGCCTCAAAATTTTCGAGTTGTACCAAAACCAAGTACTGTCGCTTGCTGGTGTTCTAATTTCACATTAGTTACCAGTTTTTGTTGGCTCTCTTTGCTTTAAAAGTGGATTTCTGCCAACAGCGCTTTTTATTCTTATTCCATGCTGATGAGTGCATAATAAGCATTAAACTGCAGTCCATGGATGGAATAAACGAGCTGGTGGTGTATTGCAAGGAATTTGTAGTTACTTTCTTCTATATCTAATACTAGCAGTACCCGCACGGCGATGCCCGTGCAAAAAAGTAAAGAAAGTCAACTGAATAAATTTAAATTCACTCCACCCTCTTAAGTAAAATTATTATATTCTTTAATTCAAATGTGCACCACGACCTTTTAAAATATATTGATGACACTTTTAATGCCATTTCAGTTTGTAGTGTTCAATGCGAGGATTATTTTAGTTTTGAAGACTTTTTTCTTCTTTTCGTGTGTGTGTGAGGAACTTATTTATTTTTAGCGAAATTTTTACGTTTCAATGGAACTTTTGACACAACTGTAGAGCCAAGATTTTCGAAAACTCAACGACCACAGCAATATTGCCCTTGAAATTTAATATAATTCACCGATTTAACCGTAATTTCAATGTAAAATTGGTCGCCAAATCTAAATTTATTAACATAGGGAACCGATTGTATCAGGTAGATCAGCCACAACCATTCTTCCATGATTTTAATGTGAACATTAAAAGGAAAGAAATATAATGTCTTTCGTACCATCTCTTTGAAGTGATTACAATCTAACAGTGACCCTCAAATAATCAAGATTTCACTGGCCGGGAAGTTTGGAAAATTTCCCGGTTAACTGAATAGCGGTGTTACAGAAAATGTCAGAATGGAACTATTATTATTAAAAATTTAGTGATGGCGGCATTAAATACATGTTTTAAACATGCAATAAAATACGCTTTAAACTGCAAACAACTACTGTTCCTTCCCAGACCGTTTTATTTTTCTTTGAGTTGGAGAAAGTAGTGTTTCACTGGCTGGGAGGTTTGGTAAATTTCCTGATTGTCGCCAAACTTTACGACGCCAAATGCGAAGAGGAACTGAACAGACATCCCTAAATTTTTAACAATGATAGTTCCATTGTGACATTTTCGGGAACCCCGAATTTTGAGGAAGTCAACTTAATAAATTTAAATTCACTTTAACCTCCTCTGAAGAAAAAATATTATATCCTTTAGTTCAAATGCGCTCCACAACCTTTTAAATTCCACTTAAAGTCATGTTAAAGTTTAAATCAATTCGCCAAATAAATATAAGAGACAGAAAGTTAAGTAAGTAACAGGAGATATTAATTAATCAAATTGAATAAATTTTCAAGGCTTAAATCTATACGCAAATTTAAACCACAAAGTAACTTCAGGGACAAAAGAGCAGCTGATCAGGAAAATGGCTCTAGTGTTTCAGTTCTGCGTAGAGTTAGGCCTTGAAAATTGACTAAATTTGATTAATTAATATCTCCTGTCCTAATTAACGGACAGAAACGTGCTAAAACTTTTCTTTTTCAGAAAAAAAAACCCTTTCCAACGATATATAATGTTTTGGGGTGGGGGGAGGTTTTCCCCCCTCAATTATGGCGGATACACCAAAAATGAGACTAATTAATTAATTTAAAAATAACTAATTCGAAATTAAAAATTTGGGCTTCGAGGTGCACGAGGGCGGGGTACGTTCGAATTTTTGAGCCAAGTTTCAGGTCTGTGGGTGCTGCGGGGCTTCTGGCCAGCGGTTACAAACATACAGACAAACGAACACCGTCATCTTTATATATATAGATATAGAAGAAAGTATTGGTTTCGTGAAAATTTTCGAATGTCGAATTTTGACGGATTTGCACGTTTTGAGGTGCGCTGAGTCCATTTCGACCATTTTTGGAAAATGTCTGTCTGTGTGTGTGTGTGTCTGTCTGTGTGTGAGTCTGTATGTGTGTGACCAGTTTTTGTGGCCGCGCTAGAGCAAAAACTACTGCATGAAATCGAACAAAAATTTTGCACATACAGGTGCCACTCCAATCGTGGACCAATAGCTAATTTCTAAACCGTTAGAGATAAGCATAGAGTTTATTTAGGAAAAAATCTCCAAATTACGAAAGGAATTTTGGGTCTATTCAATGTTTTTCAAAAAATCAAATTTTGAAAGAGTTACGAAATTTAAATTTTTATACAGCCCCCCAGTCCTATCAATCATATTTAGTAAAACATTCTTGACACTGTAACGTTTAAAACTAAAAAAAAATCACTCTTCTATCACAAAAATTGACCGAGTTATGACGTTTTGAAAAATCAAGATTTTGAAGGATTTCGCATACGGTCCCTTAAGCGATCTCTCGATGACGTCATGAAATAATGCAAAATCTTGATTTTTCAAAACGTCATAACTCGGTCAATTTTTGTGGTAGAGGAGTGATTGTTTTTTTAGTTTTAAACGTTACAGTGTCAAGAATGTTTTACTAAATATGATTGATAGGACTGGGGGGCTGTATAAAAATTTAAATTTCGTAACTCTTTCAAAATTTGATTTTTTGAAAAACATTGAATAGACCAAAAATTCCTTTCATAATTTGGAGATTTTTTCCTAAATAAACTATATGCGTATCTCTAACGGTTTAGAAATTAGCTATTGGTCCACGATTGGAGTGGACACCCTGTATGTACCACCATGTGAACTGGTGCACCTGACTTTGTTTAGCGAATTCCTCCAAGGGGGGTGGAGCAATCGCACGTGTTCTGCGCGGGAGTGAGTGCTATATCTCAGGAAGTAACCGGCGGAATCAAACGAAAATTGGTCCATAGGTAGACCCTACTGAGTACAGGTGCTGATTCAATTTGTTTGTCAATATCTCCAAGGGGGGTGGAGCAATCGCACGTGTTCTGCGCGGGGGTGATTGCTATATCTCAGGAAGTAACCGGCGGAATCAAACGAAAATTGGTCCATAGGTAGACCCTACTGAGTACAGGTGCTGATTCAATTTGTTTGTCAATATCTCCAAGGGGGTGGAGCAATCGCACGTGTTCTGCGCGGGGGTGACTGCTATATCTCAGGAAGTAACCGGCGGAATCAAACGAAAATTGGTCCATAGGTAGACCCTATTGAGTACAGGTGCTGATTCAATTTGTGTGTCAATATCTCAAAGGGGGGTGGAGCAATCAAAAGTGCTTATTTTGTCATTGCACCTACTGTATCTCGGGAAATATTGCTGCGATTTGAATGAAATTTGGAATAACACTAACTCAATATGGAAGCAAGCATCGATTAAATTTTGTCGCCAATCTCCTCAGGGGGAGGATGGGGTGATCTTTGCGCTTAGTCAACAATGCGAAAAATTAATTCATTAAAAAATCGCTTTCACGCTATTTAATTATCAAAACAGCTGAAAACTTTCAATGATTTGAAATTTTTAACTGTTGCCAATTTCTTTTTACTAACAAATAAAATGTTTGCAATTTATCTAAACAAGGCTTTTGCAATGATTTCCAATTTCGCTCGTTGATTCTGAATTCGCAGGGTTATTACGATAATTGGGAAATTGTAACTGTCTCCAATTACTCGGGCGAGTACGTATTTTATTTTGTAACCGGAATTCATAAGATAGATATAGAAGAAAGTTTCGTGACGGCCACGACAGCTAGTTTTTGATTTCTAGTCAAAGCCAGAAATCTTCAAAACTTAAGAGAAAGGTATGAATCTTAACCGCCAAACAGATTATTTCTCAGAGCTTTGTAAGAAAATTTAATGAGCAAGCTTTAAAGACAACTCTACGCTTTAAAGGTGAATATTCTGGTTTGCAAGCGCAAAACCATTAAAGTACAATTTAGCGTTTATTTTATTTATTTATATTTGCAAAATCTACCGCGGACCCTCTACGAGAAGTATGCGAACCCCCAGGGGTTCGTGGACCAGTTTAGGAAGCAGTGTTCTATACAGTTGGTCGCGGGAGAATCGGGCATTGTATAAACAAATCGAATTACTTTTGCAATAATTATAGTCCGTGGAGTTAGTGCAAAAATATTTCACTTCCGGATACCAGTCTGAAATTTTATGTGGGGCTTAAATTCACATAGGAGGACAAAAAAACGCCGGGAGACACTTGATCGGAGGTCAAGGTCATTCCGTGATGACGTTATCAAAATGGCCGCTTTTACAGGTAAATACGTTCGTTTAACTGCTTAAAACTCCATCATAGATTGAAATAATGCAAAACTCAAACATATCATCTGAAAGCTCTTTGAAAGAGCTATTTAGAAAGATTTAATTTTTCTTTCTGAGGTCAAGGTCTCACCTGTAATGACGTCATCAAAATGGCCGCTTTTACAGGTAAATACGTTTGTTTAACTCCCCCTAAAACTCCATCATAGATTCAAATATTGCAAAACTCAAATATATCATCTGAAAGCTCTTCAAAAGAGCTATTTAAAAAGAATTAATTTTTCTTTCTAAGGTCAAGGGCCCACCTGTGATGACGTCATCAAAATGGCCGCTTTTACAGGTAAATACGTTTGTTTAACTCCCATAAAACTCCATCATATATTTAAATATTTCAAAACTCAACTATATCATCTAAAAGCGCTTTAAAATATCTATTTATAAAGATATAATTTTTCTTTCTGAGGTCAAGGGTTCACCTGTGATGACGTCATCAAAATGGCCGCTTTTGCAAGTAAATACGTTCGTTTAACTGCTTAAAACTCCATCATAGATTCAAATATTGCAAAACTCAAGCACATCATCTGAAAGCTCTTTAAAAGAGCTATTTAGAAAGATTTTTTCTTTCTAAGGTGAAGGGCCCACCTGTGATGACGTCATCAAAATGGCCGCTTTTACAGGTGAATACGTTTGTTTAACTACCCCTAAAACTCCATCATCGATTCAAATATTGCATAACTCAAATATATCATCTGAAAGCTCTTTAAAAGAGCTATTTAGAAAGATTTAATTTTTCTTTCTGAGGTCAAGGTCCCACCTGTAATGACGTCATCAAAATGGGCTCAAATGACGTCATCACAGGTGGGCCCTTGACCTTAGAAAGAAAAATTAAATCTTTATAGATAGCTCTTTTAAAGAGCTTTTAGATGATATATTTGAGTTTTGCAATATTTGAATCTATGATGGAGTTTTAGGGGGAGTTAAACAAACGTATTTACCTGTAAAAGCGGCCATTTTGATGACGTCAGTACAGGTGGGACCTTGCCCTCAGAAAGAAAAATTAAATCTTTCTAAATAGCTCTTTTAAAGAGCTTTCAGATGATATATTTGAGTTTTGCAATATTTGAATCTATGATGGAGTTTTAAGCAGTTAAACGAACGTATTTACCTGTAAAAGCGGCCATCTTGATGACGTCATCACGGGATGACCTTGACCTCCGATCAAGTGTCTCCCGGCGGTTTTTTGTTCTTATATATGTACATAAGCTCTGTACCAAATTTCACACTGGTATCCGGAAGTGAAATATTTCGGCTTTTTTTGTCGCTAACTCCACAGACTATTAAGAGTAATCAAAAACGAAAAAAACTAACAGTTCATCGAAATCACGATCACAAAAACAAAGCTTTTAAAAGAGAGAATTTGAAAACTGCGCACTTTCGATCATAAAAAGTTCAAACCATTTCATTTTTATTGTTTTTAAAGTGATTATTTTTTCAAAAACAAGCCAAAAAGCTCCTAATGAAAGGCACGACCAGTGATGTTAGTCGGAAATATTCCCAGCAGGAAGGAATTTTAAAAAAAATGGGAATATTTCCTTGGCCGTCTTTCCTTCCCAAAAAATGGGCATTTATGGGAATTTTTGAAAATTTCAAGTTTTTTTGCATTTAAACACTTATTTAAAATTTTGGGTTCTTTAAATTCTATCTCTTACAGCAAAATGTCACTTTGTTTTAATCTAGAAATCATTATATAACTCTGTAATTTACTTCTACAAACAACTTCTACCTCTACTTTTTATAACTAACTTTCACTTCCACTTTCAATCTTGTTTGTAGTTTTGGTTTTGTTTCAGCATCACTGATAGTCAACTTGTTATTGTGATATTTGTGAAATGGTTTCAACAACACATCAATTTACAGGTTGATTTGTGTGCGATAGTTAGTAGTTGGGGCATTTCACGATATTTGTGACATAGGGGTGTCCGTAACAAAACTTTTAAAAAGGTTAAAAGTTATATATATATTGAAAAAGTACATTCTAAGGTATATGAATATCATATTGGTTTCATAGTTCACTTTATATTATGTTTGTAATTGCACTCAGAACATTGAAAATGCAATTTTCACTGTTACGGACTCTACATTGAATTTTTTGTTTAGAAACTAAACTTTTATTCCAATTATTGTTACGGACTCTACAGTCATCATTTTCACAATCCATAATTTTTTATAGAACACACTTTTTGATTAAAATTGTTAGCGATATTAGAGGTGAGCCTTTACTTTATCTGTCTCAAGTACCAGTTTTGGCTTAAAAATCGGTTTAAGCCAGATTTAAAGAAAAATTCAATGTAGAGTCTGTAACAGCGAAAATTGCATTTTCAATATTCTGAGTGCAATTACAAACATGATATAAAGTGAACTATGAAAACAATATGATAATCATATACTTTAGAATGTACTTTTTCAATATATACAGGGTGTCCACTTCTATCATGGACCAATAGCTAATTTCTAAACCGTTAGAGATAAGCATATAGTTCATTTAGGAAAAAATCTCCAAATTACGAAAGGAATTTTGGGTCTATTCAATGTTTTTCAAAAAATCAAATTTTGAAAGAGTTACGAAATTCAAATTTTTATACAGCCCCCCAGTCCTATCAATCATACTTAGTAAAACATTCTTGACACTGTAACGTTTAAAACTAAAAAAAAATCACTGTTCTACCACAAAAATTGACCGAGTTATGACGTTTTGAAAAATCAAGATTTTGCATTATTTTATGACGTCATCGGTGGAGCAATCTCTCGATTTGGTTTCCTCAATACGATTCCTTTTGTAATTTGGAGATTTTTTCCTAAATAAACTTTATGCTTATCTCTAACAGTTTAGAAATTAGCTATTGGTCCACGATAGGAGTGGACACCCTGTATAAAAATTTTAAACTTTTAAAAAGTTTTGTTACGGACACCCCTATGTCACAAATACCGTGAAATGCCCCAGTTACAGGTTGTGTGTTTACTTTTGTTGCTCTGAACATTGTTTTACAAAATGGGAAAGAAAAAAGATGTAATTTGGAATTTTTTTTAGAGTAAAAGGAAAAGGTGTAGTATGCAAATACTGTTCTACTGAGTACAAACAGGCGAATTCTTGCAAGATGGAAAAACTCGATGAAAAATGTTACAAATCCCCTGCAGACCAAAAGCCTTCTTAGTGATAAAACTACTTCGAAATGTTCGACAAGAACAATGGATGCGAGTACGGCACTGGTTGATGTAATTGCAAGCTAAACTACTCATATTTATTTGAACAAATCTAGTTCAAGTTTAGCTCCATCAACATTTGATTATGTTACCATCAAAGCCTAGTTCCAGTTCAATATCTGCAGCATCTAGCTCTACCACTTCTGATTTTGGATCTGGTACTGTACCGTTATACTCTTCAAGATCTATGGTATGATGGATGTTAACCCTTTAAGCGGTCAGTTATTTTACCAGAAATGCTTCCAAAAAAGGCATGTTTTTTTATTGCATATAGTTAAGTACCATACTTAACAGAATAAGAATCTTAAGAATTTTTTAATTTTTTTTTCGTTTTTAATGCTTTTACATTTTTTATTTTACAATTTCGGTCACAAAGCCCTTAAATGTTTGCTCCTTTCAAGTACATTCTGCATGCAGTAAAGAATGGTTTACAAATTACTCAAAACTTTCTCTCAGAATGCAGCTCATCAAGTAACAAAAAAATATTTTCGTCGTATATTCCATCCATAATTTCTATAAGATTCACAAGCACGGCATACAGTAGAACAAAAAGTTCCTGCTTTCTCGCTACATAGAAAAACCCTGATGAAAAGCATTTCTTTTACACGGACAAGCCACCATCGGTTGAAAAATAATACTACTAAATAGTCTCTTTCAATAATGAAAAATTCGGGCAAACCAGAAAAGGAAATCAGAAAATATCGATGCCCGTACGCAGTACGGGCAAACCAGACGAGGCCAATTTCGAGAAGCACGTACACTGTACGGAAAACTGGGTAAATGGTTAATGACAGTGACTAGAGTGAGATATACGAGATGAAAGAGTGTACAGTCAAACGTTGTAGAGGATTAGAGGAGGAAAATCTGTATATGAAATATGTAGAAAATATGTCTTTATGTTTTATTATTTGGTATTTTTTATGTTCCTTCTAGCTTTCATTAATTTTAAATATCTCTTTATTTATCTCTCGTTTTATTTATCTCTAATTGTTATTTTTTATGCGTTTTTTCTGCAATAAAATTCTAAATTTTGAACTTAAGAAGTGTTTGAATTTTTTTATTCTGATCATGATGATAAAAGACTTATTCAACAATTATTTGCAATGTAGTACAATTGAAAAGTATTTTTCTAGTGTTCCCGCTAGGCCGTTTTTGAAGGGCGCAGCGCCCTGCCCTTTTTCAGATCGGCAAAATGCGCCCTGCCCTAGTTTTAATCCTCAAACTGCGCCCTGCCCTTTCAAAAATAGCAAAACTGCGCCCAGTATATAAAACAAGATGTCTCAAGCATCGTATAGCCGATCGCGATATCGAGGCAATTTCTTTTGACCACATAGATCGTTGAAAAAACGTGCATGCATTCTTTGTCCCCAGAATTGCACCCTGAAAATGGCTCATGAAGAAAAGGCAATCAGATCCCCAGACAAAGAGAATGAATAAGATTCCAAGAATTGAAAGTGTTATCAGTAAAAGAGCATGTTTTCCCTTTTCTTTCCAATGTAGAAAAAGGTCCTGTCATCCGTGAGGGGGCAAGGGGAGTCAAAGAAATCATTGTTTCATTCCTCCCCATTTAAGCCCTATTCTTGATCTTCTGAGAATTTACTCTCAGAGAGGGAAGGTGGTGAATACTTCCTAGTATTTTTACCTGTAGGGCAGGGGTGTCTGTTCCAGGAAAAGTATAGAAGGAGTACTTATTTCCCAGAAAACTCCCATTATCCATGACTTACATAAAAAAAATGGCGACCGACACGTGCGCCGAAAAGTATGCGATCTTGTATGTAGATGCCTTCTGCAAAAAGGAAATTCAAAGAGCAAGAAATAAAGAATTAAGATAGAATTAAGATTCAAGCAAAGGCAAGCTTTGTTATTTGAATATTAATCCTTCCTTTTTAGTACTATTCATTGAAAAAAGTTTGAACATCATGAGTCATAACCGAAGTCTTAAAACTCAGAGCCATTATCTGCTGCATAACAAGTAAATGCTTGTCTTTTGGAACATGTGAAAAAAAAAAGATGAGACTTTTTTATTCTGAATAAAATAAATAATAAAATTAGCAGATTCGATCTTGAAATGGTTAAACTTTAAATAAAAAAAATAAGGAGTGCCTGTCAATCAGCCATTTTCCTGGACTTGGTAAAAAAAAAATTCATTTTCAAGTGCTTAAAAAATTTTTGAAAGTTAATATAGTTCTTGATGTCCATAGGTATTCATTGAATTGTGATTTTCTTTTTTAACTGTCCAGCAATACAATTTTCTATTTTTTTACATGTTTCGATATGCTTAATACACATGCGTTGCAAAAAAAAAAAAAAAATGCCTGCAGTGTTTGAGATTTCAATCCTTTTGCATCTTGTAAATATTTTAATATTTTTAACAATCAGAAGGTTTTTAGACACTTGTTACTTCATATTAGCTTGATTTGTGTTTTATTTTAATAAATTACTTTATTTTTTAAACCATGTCAACAATGAACTCTATTTCGCGGAAAATTGCCTCTCAGGTTTGAAATTTCAATCCTTTTACATCTTTTAAATTCTTTAATGTATTTGATTATCGGAAGTTTATTTTACATATGCTACTCAAGATAAAGTTATTTTATGTTTTATTTTCAAAAAATCATAAAATAAATTTTTTGAAACATGACAACATTAAAGACGTGTTTTGCAAAAAATTACTTCTAGTGTTTGAGATTTCAATACTTTGCATCTTGTAAATGTTTGAAATTTCTTAACAATTAGAAGTTATTTCAATATGTGCTACATTTAATTAGGTTGTTTATTTCTCATTTTAATTATTATCTTGTTCCAAAACTTGTCTATGAATTATTTCAAGTTAGATAGTCATTATTTGCTTATTGGTTATCACTGATTTTTTTCAAAAATATTAAAATTAAACAAATGAGCATATAATATTTCAAGTTAATGTTTGTTTTAAATGTTATTATTTTTGAAATATTTAATTAATATTCATCATTTTCTTTATCGTCTAAAATACTTAATGGCATAATTTATATTATTATAAGAAATAATTTTTAAGAAATAATGAGAGGTTTATCTTGCGAACTTTAAATTATCCCTCAATATGTTGATCTATGCATTTGTTCCCTAAATTTCCTATACTTTTGCCACATGCATTTTCAATTTCTTATCAGAATATTTTTAATTGCAGTAAATATGGCTCAAAGAATCTGATCTTGCAGCTAAAGGGCTATTTATCCAATTTTTCTGGAGGGGCACAGGTACATATTCCTAGAGGGGGGGGGGAGTTCAACAATATTTGAAGGGGTGTGCCCCAGCTCTGGGAGGGGGCAACACCGCGTTGAAGTAGTGCCCCTTTCGCAATAAATAGTGCCCCTTTCAGACACCAGCACCCTGCCCTTTTTTTCCTCTAGAGTGAACACTATTTTTCAACTATTTATGTTCCCATAAATTGCCGGGAATATATGAATTTTGGGAATATTCCCTGGAAATATTTCCTCAAGTATATATTTCCGGGAATTTTACATCTCCAGGCACAAGGTAGTCTAGTTTCTTTCTTTTATTTATCCTTACTGAAAATGACCTTCCTTATCACTTATACGCCAGTAAATACGTACACAAAAGGGTTAGGTGCCAAAATTGAAGTTTTTAAAATGACTAGTAAAAATAGTAGATTAAACTCTCAAGTCTCAACTGTTTTGGGGCAAGATATGGCACTTGGAGGTGCAGCATAATTTAGACCAGTGGTTCCTAATATTGGTTGTGCTTTATAGCTTTCTAGAGGATAATTGACCTCTCATCCCCCCCCCCTCCCATCTGTTTTCTTTAAAAAAAATAGTAATAGTGAGCAGCAATATAAACTACCAATGCGAATGTCAAGCCATAACTTCAAGAAAAATGTAAAGAAAAAAACTTTTATCCAGCCACTTTTAAATTATCACCAAAATTTTAGAGTGCAAAAAATTCTTTCCTGTTCCTGAGCTGGGGAGATAGAAGCGAACGGACAATACTGGATTTCTGGTACCCATACATGAAAAAATAGCAGGACTGTTGTGTATAACCAGAACACAATCACCCCTGAATAGTACTACCAGCTAGAAATAAGCTATCATGATTAAAAGATTTTAAGGAGTGACCGGACCATGTCCGGGGTGGAAAATTTTAGGTACAGCATTTTCAGATTTTCACTATCTAAAATAACTTTTCTGTCAGAAAAAAAGTGTATAATAGTATAACAAACTTTTTTTTTTGTAGTTTGGAATTCTGAAAAGTATGAATGTAGTCGATGTACAGGTACACCCTTTTGTGATTAATATAATAATCTTTTTAATTGAGGGACTCCAGGGCCGGACAGTCCGGGACACTGCCCAGGGCCCCTGCACCAACCTATATTATTATTACTGAAATTGATGGCCTTTTATCTTAAACGCATAGAGAGAGAGAGAGAGAAAGTAAATTTTACCTTCTGATCTATGAGAGTCATTAGTAGTATTAGTAGGTGCAGGGACGTCAATTCAAGTTTTTCCAGGGGGGGGGGGGGGCAAAGGGTCCAAACACAATGCAATTTCATCGGAAAACACCAAAGTCCAGGCCCACTTATATGTAAATACATTGATTTCTCAAAGTCATGGGGGGGGGGGCAATTGACACCCCCTGCTCCCCATAAATGACAGGCCTGAGTAGGTGTAAATATTAATGTGAAACTGGGTTCGGGACTTTCTCTTTTTTTTTTGTCTTAAAAATGCACTTTAGATGTGTTTCCGTTGTGATAAAGGTGGAGAGTTTCCGGGAGCACTCACAGTTATAAATTTGAAATTAAATCTTCAAAAAGACAACTGTTATCACAGGTTGTGCTATAGAGCAATTCCACGAAAAGTGGTCCTAACACACCAAATTTTTTTCCCCCCATAATACAAAAACAAACCTTATTTTTTGACAAAAAAATATCTACTCTTTTCGATTCCAGCATCAATTTGAAGATAAAATTTTTCTTTTCTCATATTTTAGCCTTGTTTAATAACATTGAGACAAATTCAAAAAAAAAAAAAAAAAAAATGCATTGTTAGTGAAAAAATGTAAGAGAATTTTTTTCACCTAATAATCAATTTTTTTCTGGAAAAACTATCAAATATCATGAACTCAGATCCTTTAGTATGATTATATCTCATATTTTTTGTAATAAAGTGTTTCATAAGTTTTTAACCCCTCAAAATATGCAGGTTACTTTTTTTTGGTCACACACGTAAGGCAAAAGAAAGAAAAGTTTCCCCCCAAGGGGACTAAAAGAAAACTATCTCATATCATAAATTAACTTGATACATAATACCTGTAACCTGACTTACATCTTCATCCATTCGGCAGAAACGTTTCAACGAGGCTCTTTAAAAGCTGTCACACACGTAAGGCTTTTTGAATTGTTTACCTTAACCCAGGGGTGGCCAACCATTTTAGGGAGAGTGCCACTATCTGGAGAGAAAAAGCTCAGCGTGCCAAATTGTATTTTCCAACAAACTGAATATTTTTAAAAAGTTAAAAATAGGTTTTTTGTTGACTATATAATTCTTCTCCAAATATTTTTTTTCTCGTAAATCTGAGTAATTGAAATTAAAATGATAGTAAAGATAAAAGAAGTCCAAACTTAAGAGTTATCGTTAAACACTTTTATATGTTCTGTCAGTTGGGTTGTGCTTAAAATAGAAACAAATAACATGAAACATTCTGCTCTAAAAATTAAGAAGTCTGTACTCAATGTGGTTTATCAATCTATATCTTTTTTACCAAGTCTTTAATTTCAGGGTTAGTTCTTGACAATCCTAAGAAGTTGAAGCATTTTAAGTGCTATCAATTAATGTTAAACGGTATTTAGATTTTTACGCATTCATCGAAAAAATATTTGTTTAGCAATGTTATTTTGAACCAAATCTATGACAGCGCAGGCTGTTAAAGTTAACAAATAACAAGTAGGAATGTCGGATGGAAGGTCCAAAACCAAAAGGTCCTCAGTGTCTTGCAGAGAAATAGACAAAGAATTTGAAAGGTTCAGCATTTTTTTTTATCATCTTGAAAATCATGAAGCCTAACACTGAATGAATACTTAAAATAGGTGTAAAATATTCTCCATATGTCATTGGAAAATTATTAAATTTGGGTTGCTTTTTTCAGGATTAATTTTAATTGTTTTATTCTTTTTTTTCCAAAATAGAGAGAAAGAAAATGAATTATAAAAATTATAATTCATTATAAAAAAGTTTAATTTTTCTGTACTGGTTTAGGAAACTTTTTTTCTGTACAATCTTAAATTTGAATTACTTAAACGACGGATAATAAGAGATAAAATAGCTAAACTCAATTGATATTCTTCATTCCTAAGTCGCAAGTCCTCATTGCTTTCCTTCCAGAAATTTTAAAAATACACACTCCCTAAAATTCTGAAATCTAATGACTATTTTTCCTTTGGATAGCTATCGCATATTTCAATGAAGAAGTACCTTATCATACTCTTCTCTTACTCCCAGGAAATGTTCACAAAACATTCAGAGCAATAATTAGTAGTTTGTTAACCTTTTAACTGTCACGCCCGAGATAATCTCGGGCACAGCACTGGTGTTCGAAAATGTCACGCTCGAGTATTACTCCTCGGGTTTTTTTTTTTTGAGTGCATCGTATTGTTATACCCGAATATATATCGGGAGACGTTTATTTCGGCGTCATCTCTTTGTCAAACCCGACTGGTTTGGTTTGGTTATTTTGGGTTTACTGGCACAAGAGGCTTTATAGGCTATACTGCGCCGAACGATGATAACCAATAATATTAAAAACATTTTAAAACACGCATAGATCATGTTTAAAATCCAAACTAAGCAAGAGAAAGAAAGGACTGACAATTTTTAGTAAAATCAGAAAAACATAACAAAACAAAGACAAAACACTCAAGACAAAGATAAAACCACTAAATCAGAGATATAAAACTGCTGTAATTACTGAAAGGTATTCACTTTTATTTATTTATTTTTCATTTATTTATTTTTTAGAATTTTTTTTTTTTTTTTTCATTTTTAGAAAATAATGCTCCACTATAAGCGAACTTTACAACTGCCATGTTGAGTGGCAGCCGCCTCAAGCAAATATGCGACAAAACTTTAAATATTTTGCCCATGTGCTTCAAAATATCAATTTTTAACTATTAAGTATATTTTATTTTGTACTAAACATTTGATTTTTGCAATAAAAAAAAATTAACAATTTGTGCACCCAAATCATCAAAATAACTTGACAGTTAAAGGGTTAATACAATGAACTCTACAGGGTCACCAACAGAGGAAGAGTCTCATTCCTTGGCAAAGAGTTTGTAGATAATTGATAGATAATTTAATGACACTTTTGAAGCGTTTTCAAGAAATAAATTTCAAGTAATGTAAGAAAAACAATTTTAGGGTCTTCATTTGTGCAAACATACTGAATTCTGTCCAATCTGGTTTTTTTAATTTTAGTTGCTGAGTTAACTTTTTTTTTTCTTTTTCGAAATTTCATCGCCCGTAGCTAAAACTAATGCAGAACAAGAATCCATTTTGCAGCATCGAAAGTTTCAGTTGTGTTAAGAACAAATATGCTTTCTAAAGCATTGTTTGTAGGGTTACAGCTTTCGTTGGATGTCCGAAACTAACGTTATAAGTTATATTATAACTGAACTGCAATACTTTGCAATATTGCAGTTCAGGCAGTTTGTAAGCCAGCCTCCTGACACTTAATCGTCAGAATATTATTATATTTGTCAGTTTAAGGGTTTCAGTTTTTATCAATTTTTTTGAGATCGACACTTTTCCCTCAATTTTGGAATTTTTTCAAAAAGTCTTCGCGTGCCACATTGTGGCACACGTGCCGCGGGTTGGCCACCGCTGCCTTAACCCTTCACTGCACGGTGTGCCAGATCTGGCACAAACCAAATAAATCCTCATATATTCCAATGACTTTTTAAATGCAGTTAAACTGAGTTTTATGCCCCTTCTGGAACATTGCTATAACAGTTTAATGTGATGTTTATGCACTAGTTAGTTGCACTAGTCTAGGTATTACAGTTCTTGCTTTTGAAAAAAAGAGTGTCTGCATTTCCGTTAGAAGTGTGTTTAGTCATTATTTCCTTTGTTCTAAAAATGTTTAAATACACTTAGTGGCAAATTTATTTGTACCACTTATGGCACAAAACACATTGTAGATTATTACACTTATCGGTATACAAAGCATATGCTATGTGCCATATGTAGAACAAACAATTAAAACATCATTTTTGGTGCACATTTTTAAGATAAATTTTTTTTCTTCATTTTTCCTGAACTCAGAGTTAATAAAAGGTAACATATGACTTTTTTCATCAAAATATAAAAAATCTTGCAGTGAAGGGTTAAGAGTCAGGTCTTAGTTTGAGAAACTTTCCCAGGAACCGATTCTTTTAATTTAAAATTTTTTGTTAATCTCCTCTGATTACATGTAACATGTTATATAAATAAATTTTAAAATAACCTATATATAATTCGTATACAAATGATAATTAATTTTGTCTTCATTCTTTATTTTGTGAACACATCTTTGCAATTTAATTATTTACTAGCGGCATTGTCCAACAAAACCAGATCTTTCGTTTAGAGCAAAAAATCAAATATTAAACAAGTGGTTCCGTCCGGAACTGAACGAGCCTACTTTCCCGTTTGCCAATTTCAAATTCCAAATTTGGTAAAATATTCATCCAGAAGATAATGGGTACGGGGTGGGGGGTGGGGGCAATTCGAAAAGTCAAACATGAGAATGAATTGTCCTCGCCGAGATCTTTCTAACAAAAAAAGTTTGTTCAAATCTGACTGTTTAACTCAAAAGTAATTAGCGAGGAACCAGTTGTTTGAGCAGTTCAAAGCTGAACAAAAAAGTGCTCAAACCAAAATATTAAATGTGAGAATTATTTATCCTCGTCGAGATTATTAGAACAAAAAAAAAAAAAAAAAAATTCAAATCGGACTGTTTACTCAAAAGTTGTTAACGGGGGACAGGTTGTTTGAACGATTCAAATTTGAACAAAAAATTGTTCAAATCTAAAAGTCAAATATGAGAATGAGGTCTCCTCGCCGAGATCTTTCGAACAAAAAAAAAAAAGTTTGTTCAAATCAGACTGCTCACTCAAAAAATATTAGCAGAGTGGGGGGGGGGGGGGTAAAAGGCATACAGACACATATATAATGCTGATAGCTATAATTATCAGTTGTGGAAGTTGAATTGACTTCAAAATGAAGACATGCTGCAAGCGGTCACACATGTAAGGCTCTAGTGTCACACACGTAAGGCAAATTAAATGATTTTTTACTGCTACTCTACGAAGTTTAGAAAAAAAAAATATATGTGGAATACTTACTTAGTATACTTAGACACATGCACAAAAATCACCGTTCATTTATCTTTTAAAACTTCACAGGAAATTACAAAATAATATGAGGTATAGCTTATTTTCAGATTTTCCGAGTCACACACGTAAGGCTGTATTTAAAATTTTATTAAAAAATTCAAAATTGTCCTATGAAAAAAATAACGCCGCATTACAACTTTTGCATATCTTCTGTTACTCCAACAGCAACGAATATGTAACCTACGAATACTAACAGCAAGAAATATGTAAAAAATATCGTCCTGGTTTTTATTGTTATTTGCAAAAAAATGGTGTCAAAAAGTCACACACTTACGTGTGTGACTTTTGGAATGGCCCTATAGGAGCTTGAAGGCTTTATAAAACATAATTTTAGGTTACCTTTACTGATGAGGGGAGAAGAGATTGAGGGGACCACACTTTTTCCTATTTAGTCAGAATGCATTTGATATGATTCTTGATTATGTTAAAGGGAAAAGAGGTACAAGAGTACTCCTTCGCCAATGTTTAGAAATTGAATATTTAAAGGCATTATCAATACATTGTTGTCACTTTCTGAAATGCAAGAAAAGTTTCCAAGCATCAAGTTTTTCAGACTCGCAACATTAATTTTATTTGAAACAAGTATTGCATTAAACATGTCTAGTACTTGCTACCAAAACCCATATACAGTGGAATTCTGATTTTACGTTATTTGTTTTTTGCGTTATCCCACTATCGATGTCATTTTTGGCTGGTCTTTGAAAAAGGCTACACTGACAACCTTAAAAGATTCTAAATTTTACGTTTGTATTTTTCAGAAAGTTCCCTCGATTTTTTTTACAACAAAATTAAAATCTTGTTCCATCTACAAGACTCACACATTCTTTCTTTTTTCAAGATAAATCAGTTTCTCGCATGTTTTTTGTGCTGTCTTACGGTTTTTTTTT
>JAXGGA010014643.1:0-31488 GCA_038373865.1 Uloborus plumipes
AATAGTTTTACTTTGACGATTTTTTATTTTCCCTTTTTTTGAATTTTTGGGAAAATTTTTAAAATTTTTTTTTAGGATTTTAAAGCAATTTAAGAACGTCCCTAAAAAGGGACGCTAGGCACCAAAGGCTGCATTGTTTAATCGTTGCTGATTTCTTGCTTAGAATCTATAATTTATATCAAAAGAAGTTAGTAAATGTTTCTAGACTGAAAAACAGATAATAATTGTCATTTTTAAAACTTATTTTATTTTCAAAATCTAATTAAATTAAATTAATTAATATATATAAACTTAATTATACAATGTTCTTAAATATTTTCTCTTCTTTTTTTTTAATTACAAAAATACTCAAGGTAAATTTTGAAAGAAAGCTATTTCAAAAATGTAATTCTTTAAAACACTAATTATTCGTTGTATTTAATTACTTTTCCATTATGCATTTAGGTGTTTATTATTGTTTAGTCTGACTGTTGGGGGGGGGGAGAAGCCCTAAGCCGTTTCAGAAGCTTAGCATTTCACCTTGATGAAGAATTCAAGGATTGCATGTGTGCCTGTTGTTTGAGAAAGGGGGGGGGGTTGCACATTTAATTTCAGAATTCCCTGAGCATGCCAATTTTGATCTCTACTGTGACAATTTATTTACTTCTCTTGAGCTCCTACGTGATTATTTGTCTCAGCAAGGTTTTGTGCAAGAATCGGATTAAAAAATGCTCATGAACTAAAGTTACGTTGTTCAAAAAAGAAAAGAGAGGGAGTTTTGAATAAATGTCGATGACAGATAAAATAATATTACGTTGGTTCGGTGGAATAATAGCAATGTCATAACTATTGCATTGAATCTTCATGGAATTTATCCTATTGTAAAGGCTAAGCGATTGTCCAATAGCGAAAAGAAAGTAATTGAAATTGATGAACCAAATATATATGTTTGCTCAATACAATCGTTGCGTAGGAAAAAAGATCCCATGCATCAAATATCGGGAACTACCGGTTTTTGATCCACTCTAAAAAATGGTGGTAGCCGCTCTTCATTTTTATTTTAGAAGCTGCTGTACAACATGCATTGAGCTCAAGAGAGTTGAGTTAGGTATTATGGGGCTAGTTGTTATATTTCTTTAAATAAGACTCAGGTAAGATGTGCCCATTGAAGTAAAAGAGCTTATCGGAATGCAGCAAATGCAATACGTAGGTTTGCAGAACAAATGTTTTGATGACTTTCATACTCAACAACACCAATATTTCCTTGTACTCTGAATCTACTTCCCAGTTTATGTTAATTGCTGCTTTTATTTCTTCTTATAAATTGTCATTTTCAATATTACATCGTAGGCAGAAAAAAAAATTTGGTAAAAAAGTATGTACCCTCTGGTGCCTAGCGTCCCTTTTTAGGGACGATTTTTCTTTCTTAAATAAAAAAATTATTTTTTACATGATAATTTTTTAACTATTTTTTCTGTCCATTAAACACTATTTGTAACCAGTATACAAAGTATCGTTGAAAAAAAAAATCTCAGGCATTAATGGGTCGTTATTTGTAAAATATATTCTGAAAATACGACAATAAAAACTTCTTAAAAGGAAAGTAATACAAATTATGAAATCTATAAAGTTATTCCTAATTTTCAAGAAAACATTTAATTTTATGAACACAAATTGAAACAGATCCTGTTACATGATTACAGTTAATGATGCAAAAATGCGAAGAAAAAAAATAATGACTTTTTTTTGATACACTGATTATCGTAAGTAAAAAATATGGTATTTGAAAAAAAAACATAGGAAGCAACGAGCGGCTAATAAAAGGCTTTAGTAATCGTATTTTACAGTTAAAACAGTATATTACATTTCGAGTGTAATAATCATCACAAGTTTAATAAATGCTTGAAATTCCACCGAGCTTAGGAGTAAAGGAGAAATACGAGACGTTTTTTATTAACACAAACGACGCTCGTGATTAAAAACAATCAAACACAATTGATAAAGTTATCTCTAACGAAACGAAGAAAAAGGATAAAATGGCAAAAAAGCGTGAATGTTTTTTTTTCCGCGGCGTTTGTTTTGGATAGTACTTTTTCAATGATGTGAAAAAAACTGCGCGCGAAAAAATGAGTGTTGTTCGACCGCGTAAAAAAATATCGAGGAGAATGAGATTTCGACGTATTACCTTGATTATATCATCATATTCATGGTAATGATGCTGCATTGGTTTTTGTCCGTTTACAAAGCTGAAGTTAATCGACTTCACGAGGTTTTTTTTCAGTATCCAAATTGGTTGTTTTTATGAAGTGAAAACCAGATTAATGTTAAGCCCTCTATCAGATTTTACGTGATTTAATATTCTATACGTTAAGGTTTTGTTTCTATTTTAAAACCATTTGAAACGAAAGTTTAAAATTTTCAAACCAGTAAAGTGTTCACATAAAATAGGAATGAGCAACGTTATAACGCACAAAATTTGCAAGAATCAGCAGACACGTGTTTCGGGGCTACAAGGAACCTCTTGTCCATTACAATGAAGTGTGAGCTTTAGGATGAAAAGTCATCCGAGAGAAACTTAAAGATAGATTTATTTTCTCGGATGACTTTTCATCCTAAAGCTCACTCTTTATTGCATTGAAAAGGGGTCCTTGTAGCCTTGAAACACGTGTCTGCAGATTCTAGCAAATTTTGTGTGTTATAAATTTGATTGTTTATTTTACTTTTCAGACTATAGGTATTTATTCAATTCTTGAAGTGTTGACATATTGTCATTCATCTCACAGGTAGTCATATAAAAAATTCAAATTTAAAAGTAAATTGCCTTTGATATCGGTTCCCCATCCATGAAAAAAGTTTATTTTCTTATGGGTTTCGTTACGCTACGTGTTTTTGAATGTGTTTCTATGACAACCGCTACAATTTGATTGTTTAAGCTCTTTATCGGCTTATTATTTGCGGATAATGGATTTAGTTTTCAGAATGAATATAAGCTATGATTAATAAGTCGTATTTAAAATGTAGACTCTTTCTCGTTTATTTAATGCAGATATGTAAAATCTGCAGTATGGAGTATAGAACGTTCTGAATTATAAAATGTGTATCAGAGTAAAGGAATGCACGTGAATGACAGGTAGTATATTTACAAGAGCATTTCACAGACCATTTCTTAAATGCCTAACTGGCTACAAATTTGTCCCTTATTGCATTCAGAGCATAAATAATCAAAATTTAGCCCTATGCAATCTTTTCATCGTTGAATGTTCAACACCAATGTGATATGTTGACATTTACCCCAATTAACGTTTGCACTCGCATAAAAACAAATACTCCAGCTAAGACTTAATGAGCTTCTTAGCTGTTCAGCATAGGGGCAAATAATTTGATGAAATCAATTTAGAAGTCAAATATACATGAGTGCAAACGCTGCTACAGATGAGGCACTAAGAGTTACAGTTGTGCGTAACCACCTTAATTGTTCGAGAAGAGTCATTAAAAAAATTCCATGCTTCGTGACATCAAGGATTCATTCCAATTTTCGCAAGAAAAGGAACTAACACCTCGACTTGACAGTCAGAAAATATGGTTGAGTTATGCTCAAAAATTGCAGCCGAGCCAGTCTTTTCTGAAATTTCTTAAACCGAGGGAAGCATCCGTTAATTGTCTGCAAAGCAAGCCAACCTTTTAATCTTGGCGGAAGAAACTGGGCATCGCGAGGGGAAAAAAGTGCAAGTAGAACAATCTTGCGATAAAACTTTTAATTTGGAGCACAAACAGGAATTAGAGCTCATCAGACAGACACCGGTCATAAAAGCATTATCAAGGTCTTGTGGAAACAAAAAACAAGATGGCGGAAGGCGGAAAGATTTTGTTTTCGCCGAGGAATTCTCCTAATCGGGGGAATGGGTGGGAAAGCGGCTCCCATACCTTTTAGCACTAATTGCCACAATAAACACGAAATGAAAGCAAGACCAAGAGATAAACGGAAAGCCTTACAAATGGAATGGAAAGCAACGAACAACTGTAATTAGCATAGACCGTTGTTTTCCTTTTGCCAAGACGCTCAACCAACTACACAAATTAGAAAGCTTGAAATAAAGCCAAAATGCGAACGCATAACCAAAAGCCGCTCCCTCCCCCTCTTCAGTTTTTTCTCCCCAAATTCCTTCGTTTCATCCGCTTTTGCTCCAGAGAGTTCGAATCCCCCCTTTTACAAAGCATCCACTTATTTGTTTCCTTTTATTTTTTTGTACACACTTTGTTTCACTTGAGCGAAGTAACCTTAAATGGGAATTTGGCGTAAAGCGCATCAAGCCTCAAGGGACCATCCCTAGGCGCGACACACTTAGAAAAGAACATACCTTCATTTTCCAGCCGAAGCATTAAAAATATTGAACTTCACTGAAATCACGCGTTTAGTGCACATTTCTCATTAGAGATGAACCACTTTTTATGCTGCCGATTGGAAACGAAATTCGACAAGCGAGCTTCTTCGAGCTAGGTTTTGCTAATAAACGTTTCTTTGTTTACGAGTCCAAATTAAGACAGGAAAACTTAATGCAAAGTCAAATTTATTCATTACTTCTTATACACCACCTGCCATTTTTTACTTCTCTACTTCAAATAAAAGACATTTCAAATCTACCTTTCTTGAACGACATTAAAGCACTTCTTCCGGTGGAGTTTTCTTTTGTATGCCGAAGAAACCGCTCTACTTTAGTAAATATGGTGAACGGAAAGAAGTTATTGCATCCATTTGATAAACATGTAAGTTGTTCTTTGATGATACCATATCAGAAAAATCTTTTGAGATTGTTGCATGGTTCAAATCTCAAAAAATTAACATTTGTTATTTTCAAGAATTATGCATACTTATTACCTATCGTTTCTCCATACAAACAGAAGTAAAATTACCGATATTTGTTTAATTCAAACATATTAAGCGCATTTTGTGGTTCGTATTAACTATATTTTATTCTTTACAAACCCAAAAGGTTAGAACTTACTAACGATTTTTTTCATACTCATTACTTCTAAATTTTATTCAACAGTTCTTTTTTGTTAATTCAGCGCTGAACAAACGACGCAACTATACCAATGTGTGGATAAAAATTCCATCAAGTAAAAACCCGCTAAAGCAGTATTTAAAATATAAATCGGGTTACTCAAAATCACTATGATAAATGCTCGACAAAATTATGAGAAGTGAGTGTTTTTAGTAATTAACAAGAGACTATAGTATTTAATTTTTACATCATTCATGTTTAACGTGACTTTATAAATACGTTGCCTTTCTAACAAATGTGTTTTTGCTTAGATATTTTATTTAAAGCTCTTGAAAATAAACTAGAAAAACCGAACAAATCGTGAAACGTAAAAGTTTTGGTGTTTGGCGAGCAGTGAAAAATTCAGAATAACTGCAGTTCAGCTTAATTGTATTTAGTACATTCCCAGATTTAACACAAATGTTGTAATTAGTATACATAATCTTTTCTACTGCCCCTTAAGAACAAAATCATAACTAACTCGAAATTAACTCCGAGCCAAAATGTGCTTGTTTGGCTAAATTTAACTATTTTTAAAAGTTAAATATACAGAAGATGCAGAGAAGTGTGCAGTACGAAAGTATCACTGTACATACTAAAGCATTTTTCTCAAGTTAACGTTCATACCTTATTATTAACTAGTAGTTATATTCATATATTACTGCCAAAAGTTTCGGAAATTGATGCACAAAAAAACCTTTACACGATACTTCAATACTATTGTTTGAAAACATGCGGTGTATAATATACATAATATGTTCTGTTCATCTCTTAAAAATGTGATGAAAAATTTATTGAACTTAGGACTTCTAACATCACTTTCGTCGCAAAGGGTCCCCCAATGTCCTTGCTGCTTCATGAATTTATAATAATTACTTATTTGCTTAGTTCTTAGCACTTGCATACGTTAATAAAGATGGGGTTTTACACGTTTATTCTACAGTAAATAGGCACCTTGGTGCTTTATGTTGGAAAAATTCAAGTAGTAAATTCAAACACATCTTTATGATAGCACACCAGTTTGCCATGATCTTATATATGAATTCTCTAATCTGTTTTCTGTTTCCACTTCAGATATACCTTATCTCTTCACCGAGTTCCATTATTTACCCCTCATTTTAAAGCTTATCGTGCCGGCTACGGACGAAAAATAGACCCACAATAAATCCCCCCCCCCCCGTTTTTCTATTTTTCGTGACACATTTCTTTGAAAAATAGCATCTTAAAATTAAGACGCATTGGCGCGGTTGGTAGAGCATTGCACTTATTATGGGAAGGGTTTGAGATCAAATCTGGGCCGAAAATTTTTTTACTGGGTTTTCTCTTAACCCTACACTGCATGATTTTTTATTTTTCGTAGAAAAAAATATATGTGTTTGTCAATGTAATAAGAAAACATGGAAAAATATATAAAAAAATTTAACTCTAAATTTTCACCCCTTTCTAATTAAAAATAGTTTCGTTGCCAAATGGCTACACCATGCATTCAACAGATAAAAATGATTGTAAATGATAGTCTTGAAATTAGTTCTTTTTTGTAAAAAAATAGAGGAATTGAACATTTGGTACACTGTACTCTTGTAATCCTTTACATTTTGACATTTTACATTATTTTTTATATGTACTTGTACTTTCCGATGATCAATTCTGTCAAATCTGATGTCTTTTGGAGGCTCTCTCGCGCAAGCTTTCTTTCTTTTCTCTCTTTTTTTTTTTTTTGGTTTGTAACTAGTTCCTCTGTAGCTCATGGTCTCTTTTTAATACGCTTTTATTAATTTCACATGTGGGTTTGTTTGTATGTATGTATGTATGTATGTAACTCTGAATAAAAGATAAAATTTACGTTCTTTGCAAATATAAAAGTAATATATTTAATATTATTTTTAATACTAAAGGCTAAACTGTATTGCATATTGATGTATTATAAGTACATGTAAACTTAAGTGCGGATATTTAGTAGTTTTGAAAATCAGAGGGAAACCCGTGATGATCACAGCGCATTCCAATGTAAAAGCGTATTTTTTAGTTTTTTTTTTCAAAACTATATTTTAAAATTATTAATGACTTTACTTGTCCGTGTAAGCACAACGTTTGTGCTAACTGAAATCTAAAGTGAACACGTTTTAAAGGCTTTTCCCTATTGATTTTTCGTTTGTTCACTCTGTTGAACATCAACTAAGCATTGATAATTGCGAGGTCTTATAAACGGTAGAACAGCCGAAAGTACCACTTTTGGGTCCGCATGATTATATTATACCTTCCAAAAAGAGAAAGAAGCTAGCGCGAAACATAAACAAAGCACATACTTCATGAATTGTAGAGATGAATCGAAGTGTTCTCTGGATGCTTACTGCATAATGTTGCCAAATGGCTACAGACGTGTATTATGTCCTAGATTTTTTCCAAATAATTATTTTGATGTAAAACGCATCTTAAACGAAAGATAAATGTTTATTTTATTCATGTTATTTTTTTTAAAGACGAAGAAAAATATTTCATTGTAAAAAATAATTTCAAAACATGGTAGTTTGAGTGATTTTAAAAGCTATCCATTTGGATTCATTTAAGAGCATGTAACAGACCAGTGCTGCAATGCATGGAGGATAAATGGTGATAATTGCTTTAAATATACCCAATACTTGCTTTTTATGCATTGAGTTGACTTATGACTACATTCTGCTGTTCATAAGGAGGACAAATTGTCCATGTAGCCAATTGGCAACACCATGCAGTGTAGGGTTAAGCAGAATTCTAATGAAGCTTTTCAGCATCATATATAGTTTTCTCGAACTTTATATATATATATATATATATATATATATATATATATATATATATGTATATATATATTATATATATATATATATATATATATATATATAATATATATATGTGGTATCATATATATATATATATAGTGTATAGTATATATGTATATATATATATTATATATATATATAGTATATATATATGTATAATGTATCATATATATTATATACTCTATTGTGTATGTATATATATTGTATATATATATATATATATATATCTGTATATATATATGTATATATATATATATTATATATATATATTATATATAATATGTATATATATATATATATATATATATATATATATATATATATATATGTATATATATATATATATATATATATATATATATATATCTTATTATATATATATATATATATATATATATATATATATATATAATATATATATATATATATATATATATATATTTATATATATATATAATATATATATATATATATATATATGTATATATATATGTATATATATATATATATATATATATATATAATATATATATATAATATATATTCATTTTTTTAAGAGTGCACCATAATTTCAGTAATACTTTAACAATAAGACACCGTTTAAATATTTTTTCACGCAACTCACAATTTTGCTGTTATTCAAAAATTACTAAAAGAAAAAAAAAGGAAAAAAAAACTGGTTTTGATTTCCTTCTGTCAAGAGAGAATGTTTCGCATGGATTAGCTAGTATCATATAGTAGCAACTTGGGTGGGCACAAAGTTTCAGGATTGTGCACACCATAGTTTACAAGAAAAAGATATGCCACAGATTTAGATTACACTTTGCAAGGCTCATACGTGTCACCATGGAAAACTTGCAAATTTGGGAACAAAATGGATAAAGCATTTTTATTCATAATTGTGAAAACTGAAAATGTATTTCTAAAGTGTTTGAGGCTTGAAATTAAAGAAGTTAAGTATACAGTTTCGTATTTACTTGTACCAGGTTCACCACTGTACATTGGTGACCCACGTGCGCAAGCCTGTTTATAGCGCATCATCTTTATTATTGTTTGTTTTTTATCCCTTCTTTTCAACCTTTCTCTGGATTTTATCCTAGTTTCAAACTCATCAAGTTTATTGTCACGTGGGAATACATGACGCATGTCCAAGGTGAAATTATTTTTGGTTTCCATCAGTTTCGGTAATGAATCAAGGCGTTTAATTAACTATTTTTAATAAAACAATGATCAGGGAAGTAAATTAAGTTCAAAGACAAAATCTCTGGAAAAACCATCCTAGGTTAGAAAGTTAATGTTAATGATGGTTCTATTCAACGTATCAGTTTTCTGATCGACAGAGATTTGAATTTGAAGTTTTGTTAGCTCTGAGATCGCTTCCATGGCGAAAACAAAGAACAGTACTAATTAATTCCACCGTATTAAAGAAATCTGTCCCTTGTTCTTAAGAAATCGTCACCCTTTTCGCATAAATGATTCGAAGTGTATTTGGAACGAGAAGGCTTAATTAATTCCTCCGTGGCTTCCTGTTCTAATACAGATCGGAAGTGAAGAAATACATTCGGCTTTCATTCTTTTATGACGTGAAAAAAACTCCAGAATTTATCTTCTTCCTTGGTAATGAATGACATATCCCTGAAATATATCTGGCGAAGAAAACATATTTTGTCTCAGCTTTACAAGAACGATTTGGGAATGCCTTAATGAAGAGCTTGGTTTTAGTAGCGACGAAGGCAGACACGTGGATTTCTTAAGTAAATAGGTATGTTTTTTATGTTTTATTATATTATTAATAACGTTTGTGATAAATTATGGAGAAAAATAAAATATTTTTGCTTACTTTCTCTGAAAGACACATTAAAGTTATCTGTATAAGACAGTGAAATCTGACTTAATCAACAATTTAACGATAGTTTAGTAAACTGGCTGTTTAGCGTTTAATGCGTTGAGTTTGTTGATGTATCAGTCATAGTTTTGTTAAATTTTTACACAGAATATCGGGAATACTTTTTTTCATTGATTTAGTGTTTAACACAACAGGTAAATAGCAGTTTATAAATCGTTTTGTTTTAAATGATTGCTAAATGCTTTTTATTCAGTGTGTGTACATAATTCGGTTATAATACAATATATAAGTTTACAATATAATAAGCTTATATATAAGTTTACAATAAAAGGCATCTAAAGTGCTTCATCAATAAATGTGATTTGAAAACTGCAACGTAAATCGTTTCTTTTACAGGAGCCAAAATAAAACATTTTACAACGCAAATTATAAAAGATATTTACCCCATTCAGATTGCCTCCTTTGAAAGAGCAAAAAAAAAAAAAAATTCGGTTGGGCAAAATGTCTTTGAGAAATTGCAACGCAATGTAATCAGTGGTTTAAATAACTCAGTGCTGCACGTGTTTTTCTATAATCAGTTTCAATATGGGAAAGCAATGAAGTGCACAAAGTCAAGCCTATTTGAATTAAACATTCGTTAGCCAGATGATCGTTATCTTTATCTCCAACAATACAGCCCAATCACGATTCTACGGTATATACATAAGCCCTACAATAAGTTATATGTCTCAGACGTATGTCTCAGAAATCTAAAGTTTTATAATAAAATAATCTTGTCTAAAAATTCCTGCGAAGAATCTTTTTACATCCTATCACAAATAGTTCATTGCGAATTTAAAAAAAAAATGTAAAACAAAAACGTTTTTAGCAGACTTAGAAAAGGAGATGGCTGACAAAATTATCAGTTCATATAGCATCTACGTTCTTTTTTTCTCATTTACATGTATGACTTACCACTAGAAGCGCGAGTGTACCTATTTTCATGACAATCTTACAAATGGTCTAAGTCTGTTCGAGAGAAACACAGCTTACGAAAAAATATGAAAACATTATTTCATGACCATTTTATTCGTTCCCAAATGCACAAGTTTTAGGTATACTCAAATGTCTTTTCGATTTTAAAAGTATACAGTACTCAAAAGCACGGCTGCGGAGTCTGAGTCGGAGTCCCTGAAAAACATGTTGACTCCGACCACTTCCGATTTGGATGACATTTTATGGAGGTGAAAACATATCTTTGAAACTAACATACAAATTTTCAGCTTCCAATATCCAGATCCTAAGCATCTAGGATCATTAAAAAGGGCTTCGAAATGCGGGTCTGCTTTGTGAAACGAATTGCTATGTTTGGGCTTATGCAAGTGAATAAAAAATATTTGCAGCAAAAATGCAATGTGTTAAAATAAAGTCTGGCCATTTAACAAGAAAAAGATTAGTTTTGTATGGAGTTAAATGACGAGAGCGGCACTTGTCTTTTGCTCTGGAGAAAATGGACTTTTTGGGAGGTCACAGTGACCTCCGAGAATTGAGGTAAGTGATGAAATTACCTGCGAGAATTCTTGAGAAAATTGAACTTTTTGAGAGGTCACAATGACCTCCCATGACCTCCAACTGGGATACCCCAACTTGCTAACCCCCCCCCCTAAAGTGAGTCCTGGCTACGACCATGAATAAAAATGAAACTTTTAAAAATGGACATAATATTTCAACCTTTGTTTGGAGTTTTTCCCTCTTCACATTTGGGTAAAAAAAAATAAATAATAAAAAAGCAGGAGTCGGGAGTCGGAAGTTTTAAAATTCCGGAGTCGGAGTCGGAGATTTTTCCTCCGACTCCGCAGCCCTGCTCAAAAGGGAGATTTTTTAAAAGTAAATATGAAAGAAACATGCTAAATGAAAAAAAAAATCATGTTCTTTTAAATGGTTATATGAATTCCCGGCTGCACGTAGTGTTTTATACGTATTCACATGTCTTGCTGCTTATTAATGTACATTTGTGTGAAGAGAAAAAGCATAAACTGAAACAAAAGGCTAAAACAAGGGCTTATATATAAAAAAAAACATAATGTGAGATAAAGCAAAAGGATTTTTCAGAGTAGCTGTTTGAACTCTTAATTCTTCAAATGACATGAAACACGATCTGCTAAAAGTACAATGATTTTTTTATTGTGACTTTCAGGCATCCAAATAATTTCAAAAAACCTCATATAGACGGGAGAAAATGTTTTTGGACTAGCTTCATATTTTACAGACATGCAAGCTTCAAAATAATCGATGTGTTAAATAAAAACCTAATCGAAATTCATATTAATATTTTTTCGAAAAGCCATAAAGGAGCTTTAAGTAATTTGTGGTATTAAGTTTAATTTTAAGAACAACGTCAAGCGAAAATAAGAGCTAAAATATGCAAAAATGGCAATTGAAAAATATATCCGGAAAAGGGATATTAGTTAATTAACTTTTTGAGCATTCCTCAACTTCCGGAAAAGAATCCAAGAAAACTTTACAATTTCCAGTACCGTTGATACAGTCCCCATTCCTTAGAAATCATCTTTCACCACATGATGGAAAGCCATTCCTTTCTAAAAAGCCCGAAATGCTTCTACTTCCACCTCCAATGCCAACTTTCCCTGCAAAATACTTTAAATAATTTCATACGCGCTACCTGCCTAACCAAAGAAAGCTTACCTTGCCAACAGAAGAATAATGTATCACCTTCGCATTCTATATACAAGGCTGAAACTTGTTACGCCTGTTGAAAAACTGGGTGCACTTTCTTCGACGTGTGCGAATATCAATGAGGGTAAATTCATATTAAGACTGAATGAACATTTGAGTGGAGAACCTCAACTCCTGTCGAAACTGTCGGACGGAGGTTTTGCGAACTGTCAAAGATTTATTGCTCTTTACGGGACAGCAGTAATTAGTTGCAAGCGCTACCTGAGTTGGAAATTTTTTTCGCAGTTTGTGGCGAACGGTTTTCGTTCAAGAAAATAAATTATCTTATGGAATTTACTGCTCTGGTGGTTGACAATCCTGCCTTTTTTCTTCCTGCCCAAGATTCTTTTGCACTAGCAAACTCAAGCGGTCAACCGAATGGAAGAGCATGTAGATTTATGCATTAAGTATGCAAAGTCCGTAATGCGTTTTCAATTCTGAATTTAGAATAAGACAGCAAATAGCTCATTTGTGGGAGAATACCGACTCTAAGTGTAAATACGTCAAACTTTTATGACGCGCTTTCATTCCTTTCTAAAATTATCTGGTATTAAAATTTTTTAGTCAACAGGAGAGACATTCTGGTTCATTCGTACACGAAACTTACAGGAAGCTAAAACAAATATCAAATGATACAAATCGTATACAAAAACACCAATAATTATCAGCTGTACAAATGATAACATAATGTTCTCAATAAGGAAACCAAGTTCTAAATTAGCATTCCATGGATAACTGCTATCTTGTCCCGAACGTGACAGCTAATATATTTAAATATATCTAATAATTTAAAATGTTGAGCAAAATTTTGTTGCTTAAATCCTTAACGTATATGATTTCTTAAGCGAGAAGTTTTGTTCCATACCTTTAAAAATTTTACTTACAATTTTTAAATAATTACTTAGTCAAATACATCAGCAGTCACGAGAGAAACAAATGGCTGCTTTTCCGTAAATGGCACAAAAGCTAGATAATCGTTGACTTTCGGACCAAGGGTAAAAGCATTTCGAAAATGGCTGGGTTTTTGAGCTGTTCGCTTGCCATCGTGGTAAAAGTGTACCGTGCATGGCAAAATGGGACTGTCAAAAATCAGCTACGTGGAAAATGTGGTGTACCAGGAGCCATAGATGATAGAGGCGAATGACGGCTGCGGAGATCCGTTCGGGTTGATAGACTGGTTACCGTCGAGCAACTGACCCCCCAGATGAGCCAAGGGGCTACCAACCTCATCTCCCAAACTACTATTTACCGGACGTTGCTGCGTCTAGGCTCCCGAAGCACAAGACTGGTTCATGCAGCTATGCTGACTACTGTCCATCGACGACGAACCATGGGGTTTGCACGCCAGTACAGCAGCTGGACGTTTATTGAGTGACAACAGGTAGCATTTACTGTAAATCACGTTTTATGCTCCATCGGGCAGATGGACGTTGGCGTATAAGGCGTGAAACCTCTGAAACCAAACACCCTCAACCATGGCCGGAACGGTCCAAGCTGGAGACGAGAACACAATCGAGTTATTCGCTCCATGGATCCTCATCCGCGTAATCCAGCCCAGCTGGCCACAGCATTGAACTCTGTATGGCTCAAACTACCAGTGAACACCTTCAGGGCCCTAAATAAATCTCTTCCTAAACGTCTCGCAGCTTTCCGTTCTGCGAAAGATGGTTTTTCAGGCTTTTGACAGGTGGTCACATTAATGTGACTGGACTGTGTATATACACGTACTTCATATTCATTAAACAGTTACTTTTACACAAGGAGCCAAAAGGAGTTTACAGGGATCAAAGAGATGTGTAATTACTTATTTTTTGAAGGTGCTTCAGTTTTGTGCGAAAATAAGTCGAGTGCTTTGCATTAAAATTAGTAGATTAGTGGAGGGGTGAATTTGTGAGGAATGGAACAATTTTAATTTCCCAAATACAGAACCGTTTCGTCTATTAGGATGAAAAAAGTTTTTTTCCCCTAGTGGGTAATCGCCGATTTTGGCTTTTTGTAACTATTAATGAACTCTAATCTACAATTATACTTCTTTTATATAAACAAATAAAATTCTACAAGAAAAAAAGAAGAAAAACCAATTGCTGCAAACTACAAATTATCCGTGGTTAGAGTATCCGTGGGCGTTTCACGCTTTATTATTGTGATGATTTACTGAACGCAGTAAAATACGAATATAATCTTGTTCGTTTTAGCTTTTAAAGATTTTTTTTCATTTAATAATGTCATTTTTAGCTATTTTAAATGTATGTGTAGTGCTATGGACTTTTTTATAGGGTTGGTTAGGGTAAGTGTGCCCCCTTTTTAGAACAGTTCGTTTTTAAAGCAAAACAGTATACATTTGTTGACTTATTTTATCTTGAACATTATTAATAAACACAAGTTCAGCATTACTTTCTAAAAAAATGCTTTAAATATTTTTAATCATCGTATTTTAAAAAAAAAACGACTTGGGGGGCCCACTTACCCCCTAGGAAGGGGTTAGTGGCCCCCCCAAGTCGCCATTTATTTATATGTAAAGTGAGCATGTCTAAAAAGGGGGTTGAGGCTCCTACCTGATAAAGTTTGTAAAATTTTAGTAGGAAATATTTTTTTGAATGTATCCATTAACGAGATATCTACTTACATTTAAACGTGTATAAAACTTAAATTATGAAGCGAAATACAAAACAATTGTGTCTGTGAAATTCATTAAAAGCCGTTAGACATATTTTTTTCTTTTACATATAAATTAGTGTTGAATAAACATAATACAGTCGATTAAGATCAATTTTGGTAAAATAGAAAACAATTATAGGGTGAAAAAAAAATGGAAACACTTAATGGCAGCGTCTATTTGAAGTTTTTTGAGGGAAAAACATTATCGTTTCATCCTTAGTTATAATTTTAACATCACCTACATCAAACCAATAAAACTGTAGCTATTTCTATTCTTTCTATCAAATTTTGCAGTATTTTTTTTTTCATTTGTATCATAGTTTAAAATTAGATCTTCATAATACTTCATAGTTCTCTTTGATGCAAGTTTCACAAATACATAGTTACTAGCTTTTGCAGTTTTTGTAGCTGAACCATCAATTCCTTCTAGGTCTCCATAATTATCTTTCATTTCATCGTAGAAATTGCTTCATCAAAACTACTTACTATTCATTTTGAAATCATCATTATCAGGAGGGGGCCCACTTATATGATAGTGAGGGGACCCACTTAACCTAATAGAGAACACCCACGGGGTAAGTGGGACCCCTCCCCTTAAACATTTATTAAAACCACTTCCCTTACGAATTTTTTGGAAAAAATAGCAAAAAAAAAACCACTTTTTTTAAAATTTAATTTTGAAATACAAGAAAATGAAGCAATACAAATAAAATATGTAGGTTTCAAGTTGAATTTTTAATTATTTATAGGCGTAAAATCAATTAGTTTCACCCGAGTTTTCTCGGGATAATAATTACCTGCAACTCATACGAGCCCGAGATAACTCGGGATAATCAGGCAAGCGGTTAATAATAATTTGCATAAAATCTTCTATCGCAATGTGTACTTTAGTTGAAACTCTACAAGAAAACTTGATAAACATAGAAAAAATAATAAAAACTAACATTGAAACACTTCTTTGAAAAATGTTGCTTGAACTCGCAAAAAAATTTTTTGACAAATTATATGATCCAAAAAAAGTTCCATGAAACCCAAATATATGCAAAAGCAATCACTGTGATGATATTTGACATAAGTACAAAAAAGGATAAAAAACATATCCTCATTTCAGTTTTAAGGGGGGGGGGGGGCCCACTTACCCGAACCAACCCTATGTTTCCTATACTAGTATCGCTTTTACCTATTTTTTTGGATTACTTGCGGCAATTGCTTATACGCTGTTACTGTACCACCCTATTTCACAGAAAATCTGAAGTTCACTGTACAAGCATTTTATAAACAATTTTTTACTTTGTATAATTTTTTTTTAGGAAAATACAGCCAAAAAGATTATTTCCTCTAAGTTTCTGATACATATTCCATTTCATCTTTTTTTAATTTTCAAATTAAATAAATTTCCGTGTTATAAAAAGAATGAACATCGTTCCTTCAAAAATGAGTACTTTCACAATCAAAAGTTAATTTACTTATTCAACTGCAATTCTGCATGATTAAAGACCCATAAAATTAGGCCCATTCCTCTCCCTAATTAGCAAATGATGACTCAGTTGTGGCTAACCTTACCCTTTCAAATACACTACGATTCAATAGACAATCAGCTATAAATAATCTTGTCTGCCATCAGTTTTTGAAGGATGCATGCAACGGTGTAACAAAGGCTGCAAAAAGTTCCTCTTTTCATCAGCACTCCTTTTACAGATTGCTGTCCCTTCCTCGGGTCTGAAGCATTGTAATAACGAGCCTCCATCCAAGTCCAACAACAGGGAAAGAAACCGAGGGAAAAAAAGTCTCGTCTTTTCTAAGTGAAAGAGAAAGATAAAATGATGCAGATAGTTTGCTCAAAGAAAGTTGAAGGGATGATACTATCACGAGTTCAAAACTCTACGGGGAAAAAAGATAATCCGTAACATCATTTCAGGGCACAAAGGTCACCACATCTCATCAAGCTACTGAACGGGGTACAATTTCGACGATGTAGCTTTTGTACAGCTCCTACTAAGGTGTGGATTGATTTTTTTTTATCTGTGTGGGCGTATTTAACCGCTCATTTTGCATTTTGAGAAGTTTGTGATCTTTTATGAGCTCATATTGAGATATTAATCGAGATAAAGATACTGCGGTGTTTGAAGTAAATACTAGCCACACAAAAATGATATGCGATCAATATTTTAAGTAGACTTTGTGAGAAATACAAATAAGAAAAGAATGAATAAAGTGCAATTATTTCTGCTCTAAAATGACTGAACAGTTCCGAATAAGTCTGACTTCGTTTAAATAAATTGTAAAAACAAGGTCATAAAAATGAGCAATGCCAATATATATATTTTTTTCATTAAAAATATTTCAATAAGTTCAAAGACCAATCAATTGTTTGTTTCAAATATACGTACTATTGTTGTTTTTGCTTGGAAAAACATTTTGTTCATTCAGTAGCTCTGACGAACTGACGCATAAATATATTAATGGTCTTTTGCTAACCATATGTGACAAAAACATTCACTTTAAAAATACTGTTACAATAAAGTGGGCATACTTTATCCCTTCTTGACCTTTTTATACTCACAACTCTCGAAATTGCAATCATACAAAATTTTAATAATGGCAACATTACCGAGCAGTCAAGTACGTATAAATTCATCCTCAACTGTCAGATAATCCGTTCTGTACATGCTTTGGAGGTTGTGTGTCATTGACAGTTTTCAGAGTTGAGGTGGTGTTTTTTGGAGAGACATTATGTATTGACAATATTATGTATCAAAAATGTTGCTAGAGTTTCTGAAGAAATAAGCAATATAGACACATATTTTTATAGTATGGTAGATTCGAAACAATGTGTGTGACAATTACCAACGTTTGACTTCTTCTGTGGTAATTTTAAAATATGCGTGATAAGTATACTTGAGGAAATTTTATACGTTCGAACTGAGTAGACTTTGTGACATCAAATGTCCTTTAATATGATTATATTCATAAGTATATACGTTATTCATTCTACTAATTATTTGACAGAAAAGTTGTTAGAAAATTGAAGCATCCGATATTCTCACAAGATCATTCTTGACATTTGAAAGTTTATGCCTTTTTTTCTTCTCCAATTAATGATTTCAGCTGACTGTTGGAGACGATTTTGAAATGTTTTTATAGATTTTGACGAGAAAACACTAATTTTGTTCATTACTAATGTTAATGTGTAAATACCTTTTAAATATTTACTTTTTCGATGTATAGCTGATAAAAATCGATGAAAAAGTATTTTCAGCAAAGCTAGTTATTTCCTCTCACATAGTTATTTCCTTTTGTATTTTAATAGCTTTTGTTTTTGCTTAGACTCATCTGTTAAATTGATATGATTTTTTAAAAATATTTTTTATGAGTGGAAACCAGCAATGTCGCAGTAATAAGCATTTGATTTGTATTTGAAACATTTATAAGGAGTCTTCTTATACAAAGAAGAATTAAACCTTTTCAAACTTTTAGTTATAAATTGAAATATATTTTATTCTAGTACATGAAATTAAAAAATGGCGGAGCATTTTGACTGGGCAAATGCTTCTAAATATGTAACGTGAGACCGTTTAGCTCTATTGAATCAAATAAAAGTTATAAGCACTGAAAAACAGTATCAACTTTCCCCCAGTCTCAACGAATATACATACACAGAAAAAGAGAAATATAAAACCAAAAAACAGCAAGTTCAAAACGAAAATACGCATTTTCAGAATATAAAAACATATCTTTTTATTTAAGCAATAAAATACAAATTTTACCCACCTATAATAGTTCCCAACTTCCAAAATTTTAAAATGAAAACCTATTTAAATGAACCATACGAAATAAGAACCAAACTGTAGAAGTAATGGATAGCACATGATTATTATTGTCGCGGACTTATTTTATGACCGTGCAGGGGAATGCTTTTAATCGCTTCAACCATTCATTTCAAGATACAGAAAACATTGGTAAAAGATTTAAGTCAGTAACTTTTGTTTTGTTGGAGCTCTTCTTCGTGGACAAATTATACCAACTCAAATTATTAGGAACCTAATTATTCGCCGTGAAGGTCAATACTTCTCTAATCTTTGCTAACGTCCCCATACTCAAAAGATAAAGATGTTTCCGGCCTAAATTTATTTCACCATAGTAGAAATTTTCGGGGGTGCATCGCACCGTGCAGTGGACATACAAATTTAAATTTTTTTAGTTATTTAGGTAGGAAAAATTATTTCTTGATTTTAGATATAGTGGTGAATAATCAAGAACAAAAAGAAAAACTATTACTGTTAATAATGAAGTTTCGGTAGCAGATCTGCTTCATAACATAATTTATCATAGTTTTGAGGATCCCACTATGTTAATTTCACAATACTGCCGTGCTAAGCACAAAAGAGGTATCTGCACTTTAAAAAAAAGAGTTATCGTCAATAGGTAGCTTTTTGTGCTGTATTTTAGTCATATGCAATATTATATGGTCAATTGAGAACGGGAAATATTTTTTTTTTTTAATTCTGAAAAAGTTTCATCTGAATCAAATACATGGTGGCGCAGAACTTTGAAGAGCTATATCTCAGTTTGAGCTCGACTGCTCATACCACTTTTGCGCTTAGCACGGCAGAATAGTTATTTGTATTCAAGACCAACTCGAATCGTTACGCTTTAGTTAAATATAATGCGAGAGAGGATTAAAACATTAATTCCAAACCTCATACGAATAATATTGGTTTCAAACCACGCACGACATCTTTAACTTGTACCATAACTTAAATGTTATATCCTCCCCAATAAGATAAAATAACTCTTTGGAAGATTTACCTGTTCAATAATGCTAACGCTTTCTTGTAGCCGAAGGACATATGGTCATTGACAACGGTGGAATAAAATGGATTTTACTCTTTCATCTTGGCAGAATTCAACACAAGCAAGAAATTGAACCCCCCCCCCCCCCTTTCTTAGCCTTAATTTCCTTTCAAGATCTCAATGCCCTCGAAAAGACCTATTTCGCAAGTAACCATTTAGCATCGCGAAACCAAACACACACTTATCTGGCAAAGCATGCAAGAATTCCCGCCTAGTGGCACCAGTTGAATAAAGGGTTGCGGATTTCGCAGCCAGCAATTGGAGGTTATTTCTTCTCTCCGACTGAGTATCCAACAACATATTATTACCCTGGTACAGGCCGCCGTAATAGTGGATTGTTTTTGTTCACGTACAAATGATAATCACTGATGGACCTTCCAAATATGGAAATCATGAGTGATTACCCAGCTGTTGGTCAAATGCATGAGAGGCAGCGTTTGATGATCAGTTCCGTAGAATTTTTTGACATAAATTCAATTAGCTTAAAATTGCAGACTTCAAATAGCGTTGATTAGGGATCCACCATAGATCTGTAATGACGTGATTAAGGGTGAGGGACAGACTTAAGTATTTGTTTTCGGGTAGAAATAATCCAAAAAGAAAATTAATTTGTTCATTAAAAACAATTTGAAGGCTACTTTTGAGGTATTTCTTTGTTCTATATCAGTTTTCAGATCACCGCAAAACAAACGCAGTTTGCTCTAATTGATTTTTCTTTTATTGTCAGCATGCAAAGCTTGTCTGACGCAACACTAATGATCATTTACTAAGGTTATGGTCATTTAGGTGTGACTATTCATTCTCGATTGAATTTAGAATTGGACTGATTTTTCTTTTTTTTTTTTTTTTTTTTAAGTACGACGACAGTCGCATCTTTGCACGATAATTAAATTCCTTTCAATCTAATATTTTACACAAGTTTTAAAAATTGTGATGCACGAGTACAATAAAACGTTCATTTGACAGTTAAACTGCAGCAAAAAACGTATATATATGTTTTAAACATACTTGATTAAGTCGTTCTAAAAGTAGCGTTTGATCACTTAAAGACCCACTTTGACTTTCATAAACCTTCATCTCTCTCCCTCTCTTTTTCTTTTCACCGTATTCATAAGACGCAACACCAAATCAAATTTTTATGCCTAATACTTATTCAAGAAGCACAGTAAGCCCATTGCTATTTTCGTTTTTTTTTTTTTTTTTTTTTAATTTGCAAATAAAAAAGTAAAAAACAGTTTGAAGATTTGCGAAAAAAAAACTAATATTTTAAATTTAGCTTTATTCGCACAAATTTAAAGTTGAATTAATTTCATCAAATTTTACCTATGCTAAAGTTGTTACATTAAGTTTGTTTTACCTCAGTGTGATTAGCATGTTGCAAGTTTTGGTGTAATTATTGAAAAAATTAGGTTTTAACAGTTTAATTGATAAACAAGTCTTTAAATAAAAAATTTTCTTCTTTTCAGAAAATCAAAAAAATTTATACCTTTATTGAAATAAATGATTTTTTTTTTCAAGCATTGGAATGAAATAACCTTTGTGGATATTAATACTCAAAGCATTTGCTTTAAAATTAAGACAGACTAAAAGGGCAAAAATAAACAGTACATTTAATTTAAAAACACATTTTTAACTCGGTTCAAAATTCAAACACACTGGTAAAACTTAGATCTAATTACAATACTTATTGCAGATTTGAACACAGCTTTAAATACCCTTCCCATTAGAAATTAGGATCACATTTTTAGCTTACAGTAAGTATGGGTAACACATTGCAAAGATTGACAAAATATTTTCATAAATTCAAATTAAAATTTGATCAGTCAAAATATTTCATCATCATGTTATTTTAAATTTGCGACTTATTATATGTATAATATAAATGCTAATAAATAAAATATGCATTAACAGTTCTTTAGTTTTCTTCTCATTCAACAGTTACTTAAACAAAGTTTTATGAAGCAGTTTTTTTATTTATATTATGACGAATTAATTATATCGAAGCTCTTTTTATTCACACAAATCTAAAACTACATTTCATTAAGTCACAATACCCGAAAATGGTTCAACGTTGAAGAAAATTAAACGTAAAAAAACGTAATGATGAAGCATCAGGTTATAATGTTTCAAACAATTAAAAACAATAAAATAAGTCCAATATTCAAATGATTTTTTTAAATCTTTGAGTAGAGAAGTAGCTGATTAAAAAAAAAAAAAAAATCTTAAAAATCTCCTCCAATCAAAGCGACTTTCAATAACTTGAAAAAAAAGAACAAAATTAAGCTGTTTTAAAGTAACATTTAAAGAACATCTTTATTGATAAGCTGAACTAGTGAATAAAGCTATAACGCTTTTCCAATATTTTGTAAATTCATTAGTTATGTTTTAAAAGACAGAAAGTTATAAATTTCTACATGACCTCCCAACGTATGTCACATCTTACAAGTAATAAAGCGAGTCATGTACCCAGCTAGCACGAAATCACTGCATATTACTATCATCATCATCAGCATCACATATAGAGAGTCGAAAAAAAAAACAAGTTCGTGGGTCGTCCAATTTGATCTGTGTTTCTAAATTACCGTCATCAAAGCGTAAAAAATAAATTGCAAATTGGTTTTCTCTTTGTGTAGAGCGATCTACATTAAATTTGTTTGTTCTGAGTTTCCCCTTCCATAACCGTGACGATTTTTTTTTCGAGCGGATAACTACAGAGCTTCTTGTAAAAGCTTTGAGGAGTAATGCAGAAAATGGAGTAATAATTCGCTACTTTTTAGGGCTCGTGCAGCTCTGGAAAACATCACTCAAATTAAATGATTAGGGTTGTGATACTTTGTCAGTGAATAAATGATTTCTGCTTATGATGCAGTTCTTTTTACTCGACGTTTTGAAGTCTCAATCATCAGAGGAAATACCGAGAGGCAATAAGTGGAAAATGAAATGTTCAAGTTTTTTTGTCAAAATAAGCGTCAATGACTTTTTCGCTTCTGTGTGTAAACATTATGTAAAGTAGAAAACAGCGTCATTTTCAATTTTGGAGCAAACTGGAATGAAAAAAATGCTTATGTTTCATGTATTAGCTTAGTACGCTGCTATGTCCCCCCCCCCCCCCATGCATTCAACAAAAGTTTCAAGTTACTGGGCGAAAAATTGGCCTGTATTTTTGCTTTTGCTATAACATTCTTATTGAACTATAAATCTTTTAGTAGGCATAATAATAAAATATTTTACCTTTTAATAATGAAAATTGACTAGCTATAAATAAATCCGACCGTCATGAATGTCAAGTAGACAAAAGTAAATAATGATGTATTTTAACATAAATTATAATAGAAGCTTTTTTTTAAATTCAATATACTCAACATAAAATACACTTATATCTAAAAGGATTTGAAAAGTCAAAATTATTTGTAGAGGTTTTCATACTTAATTTGTTTTCAGTCACGCAGAAAAGTCAGTTAAAATTTTAGTAACAAACAGGACATAAAACTCGAGCTTTTGCTGGATGTAATTTTGAATCACATAGCTTTCCCCTAACCATCCCCTAATGTAATCCGTGCAAATTTAAATCTTTAAATGATTACTCTGTTTTATAGAGTTTACAGAAACACTCGAGGTAGCATTTCTTACAATATCCAGCAAATTAAGGCTTAATTACTGCAAATGCATACTTTTTTAATAATTAACCATCTGTAAGCTATGGTGTTCTGCGCGAATCTACAAAATGCACAAATTGGCACCAAACTTAAGCAAATTTACCACGTCGTAAACACTTCAATACTTAAGGACACTTACAATGCATATATTTAATGACGGTTTTCTGCAGATCGTCCAATTCAACATGAAGACTTTAATAAACTAAAATATAATTTACCGATATGCTATAAATCATTGCAAGAAAGTAAGTACGTATCGAAATACCCGGAAGGTATGTCGTAAAGGTCAGAGCATACAAACCTTAATTGGTATTGGAAGTGGCATCTACCTTTTAGCAATTTCACAACATACTAATTGCTCAACCTAAAAAAAACTGAGCAATTTCTTGTTCACACAAGTGACATAACTCTAGATCTGTTCAAAGGACGATGGATGAGTCTATCACGTGTAAGTTAAATGAGCTTTTACGAGTTTGTCCCCAGCACTAAGACTTTGTCCACGATTTGGTTTTTTGCTGCATTGAATTGTTTAAGAGGAAAGAATTTCCTCCTATATTTTAAGTATAACATTTCATACCTTAATGATATTTAAAAGGGGTGCGTTCATTTTTTACTTTGTTAGTCAAATATTTTCATTTGAAATTTGAATTCGTGTGCCTTGAAAACACATAAATTCTTACTCGGGGGAAAAAACGAACAAAAAATAAGTTTATCCTGGAAAAATATTAGTTTAATAAAAATAATGCTGCTAAAAAAATGATAATTTAAAAGGTGCAAACTTACTATTTCAATCATCAAATCGCCCTGAAATATTTATGTAATTCAAGTCCGAAATACTTAACATTTTTTTTTACTTTTAGATTTGTTTTTTAATTAAAAAACACAATTCACTAAAAAAGTATTTTACTTCTTAAATTACCACAATGAACTTTTACTTTTCACGCGAACTGTTTCAAAGCAAATTCTCGACTAGTTTTTGAGTGTTGATAAATGCTTCCACATGATAAAACTCCTAAACAGACCGAAATCGACTGCATTTCGAGTATTCAAATTTAGAACGGCACCCCTTTTTGTGAAATATTGTTTCTCGTCAACATAATCAGCTTTAAACTTTCATTTTCGAAATTAGAGACGACTTTGCAGGGATTTGCGTAACATTTTACCGAAATAATTAATGTGAAAAGATAATTAGTATCAGCTGCGCTGTGTGAACATGCTAATAAAATTAAAAACACCAAAACTCTGCCTATTTATTTCTGACGTTCTTTCACAGTTTGAAAACAGTGGAAGTGAAGAACTAGAGCAAGGTATTAACTAATTTAATTTCGGTGTTTTGTTCTGTGGTATTTTCCAGCAAATAATGTACGTTCAATCAATTTCCGCGATTGAATTAGTTGCTCATTTTGTAGCTTAAGAGATTGTAACTGCTGTGTATACATTCAGCAAGACAGTCATTTTTATTTTTACAGTGCCCTCAAGAAAGTTTAAATTTTGTAACGTTTAAGTTTGTCGTTATTTAAGCATCTCTGAGAAGATGTATATAAGTGTTCATTACTTTAAAAGATCATTTTAGTGATATTAATTACTTTTATTCAGTGTTCTTTCTAACTGCTTATTGACAAAATATTTTATTCATTAGTTTCAAAAGTTGAGTTTGGCTTCATTTTTAAACAGTGACAAACGTTCTTTGTATTCATTGAGCCATTTTTGGTCACCTTTTAAAATAGCTAAGTTTTTCAAGAGTTAAATTTTTATTTTCAACGGAGCAAGGTAACTTATTATTTATGTAAGATTAAGTTAGTTGTCAGCTGATAAAAATTTAAGCAGTATTTTTATTTTATTGTAACTATTTATTTGTATTTAAGTTTTTTTTTTTTTATAGTTGTAATTTTGACCTGTTCATTGCTTTATTTTCAACTTTTATATTTGACTGAAATAAATTTACATTTTTCTAGTTTCAATTTTATAATAAAAAAATATTTTGGTTCATAATGAGAGGACCAAAGTTTGAAAATTACTTGTGATATCTTCCGATTATATCTTTTCCGACTGAAATCAGCTAGATGTTTAGCAACTTAGTTAAAATATTGCTAGATAGGTGGGTCGACGCAAATCGTGTAAAATAATTTACTACTTTATTTTGCTCCACTTTTTCTCCGCATATTTCCATATTTATATATTTTAGCTGTTGATTTATGCTTGAATTACATTTTTTACATTTTGTAATGATAGTTGAATGTATTTCTAGCAGATATTGGACATTAATTTAGCTCTGAGGAGAAATATGCGTCATTTAATTCAGATTTCAAACAACTTAAATTCGACTGGTGACAGGGTTGCCAGACGTCCCGAATTTTAAGAGACTGCCCCGTTTTTTGAAACATTGTCCCGTGTCCCTGGGGACCTTGATGCGGGACGGCTAAAGTCCCGTATTTTAAAGTTAGGAGCAAAATTTTACAAAATGAGAAATTTTTAGGAAAAAAATAAAGTTAACAAAAAATGGAATAGAGTAATAAGAAAATTGGCTGAACCATTTTTTTTTTGTTCTGAAGTGTAATGCTAGTGTTCTATTCAGCTAGAGCAGAAATCGTTGTCACCATTCAACAAAGGTGTAGTCATTGTAGAAGTGGTGTAGCTCCTTGTAAAAGATTTCACTATGGTTTATGAAAAAAGCCCTTCCTCCATTATTTCTTTATGAAAGAAATATTAGTGCTCGTTTACTATTAGTCACCAGATATTTCTCTTTTGACATGTGCTTTGCTTCGCTACTAAAAGATGTAACTAAATGCTATTAAATTTAGCAAACAAATTTGCACAGAAGAAACAGAATTGAAATCAATACCAGATGTGAATAAAAAGAAAAAAAAACCCCGCCGACATATTAAAATAATTATTAAAAATATTGATAAAGCTGTACAGTCAACATTTTTGTTAATGATTCGAAAAAACTATTTTGCACGTATTCAAATTTCCTCATTGATACGTCTAGCATTACGAAAAAGTACATATTAAACATTAATCATCAGTAGAAGCGACTAGAATACCTTAAACGCCAAGACAGGTCCATTATTTGAGGGATCAGGTAAGATGTTCAATACCCCCTCCCTCTCCCCGTTTCAGGAAATTAATGTATTTACATATGTGGGTGTAGCTTTTGCTGCTTTTTGGTATAATTTACATTGAGTCCTTTGTCCCCTAGTAAAATTCAAAATGACGGGCCTGCGTCAGGAAAAATGGGGCTAATAACAAGGACATAACTTTCGCAATATTTAAACTTTTCCCACCAATATTTACGAAGAAAAATTACTCTGAAAAATGTATTTTTTTGTTCATGTGTTTTTTTTTTTCATGGTTTTTTTTTTTTTTTTTTTTGAGGAACGTTTGTAGTGAAGTCAAAGTCCTGATAATTCAAATTTTACGCTTCATCTCTCAAAATATGCAACCCAAATCATATTTAGTCCGAGAATTATAAATCAAATGATTAGTCACAGGATAACACAGATTTGTCTACTTGCCTAGAATTTAAGTAGGTTTGGAAGCAACTCTATGGAGTTTGCTTTCAGTTTTCAAATTTTTTTTTCAAAAGTTAAAGAAGCAGGAAAGGACGGAACTATTGTAAAGTCCAGTTTTGAAATAATAATCGATTTATATGAGCGGAAAGTTTTGTGAAGAACTCTACTAAGACGCAGAGAAACAATAAAGTTTGAAAAAACACAAAAGATAGCGACTCGCTTAAATATGCCCGAAAGGCATTTACATACAAAATTGCAAAGCATTGCATGAAAGTAAAGAAACGGAAGAAAGGGGCTTTAAAGTTTAGTAATATATCAAGATTATTTGAATCGTAAATGACAGCTGACTCCTGGATTACTGAGGGGATTTTTGAAGATTAAAAATCGCTTTTTTAGCCGCCCCGAAGTTTAGAATGACGTGAGTTGAAGCTGTTTTACAGCTTCTGCTGTCTATTAAGGCGTCTTTAAGTTTGGAAGTGATCTAAAGATAAAGCTAAAAAAATGATATTCAACTCAGTGCGTTATTTAGCAGTTATATAAGATCTATTTAAAGAGAAAAATATTTGTATTGACGATATGAAGCAAGGAGCAAATAACAAATTTTTTAAACCAACATGTTTGTTTAAATTAAGCTGGGAAATTGTCATGAAAAGAAAACTAAACTAAACCTTAATAAACTTGATGTACATTTTCAAGAAGTCATGAAATTTAGTTTTCTGGAAAAATCAAATGTTAAAAACACTGGCGGAGAATGAAAATACATGCAGTTTTGTTCAACGAAGTAAGGCAAATGCATTCATTTAAAAGTGTTTGTAATGGGAATAAGTGGCTGGAGCAGCGTTGCGCGTTACTAAGTTGCTTAGTTTAGCATGCAACATGCAATGTTGCTCCAGCCATCTATTTACTTGTTGCTAAGAGGCAGCAGAGTTATGCCACAGCAACTGTTAATGGTTATAACGAAAACAATTTAAGCTCTAAAAGGCGATACACCAACATGTCCGAAAAAATCCTCCTGATTTCAATGTCATATCGAACAAGGTTAGCAACTCTGAAAGTGATTAAAATCACTTTCAAGCCGATGATTTCATAAATTATAAATTTCCAAGTATAGTATAAGGCGCCATCTCTCACTATTGTTAAGTTTTAGAGCTTTATTATTAAAAGAACCGTAATGCACACAAATATTAACCTTTTAAATAAAAAAAACTTCTGATTTCAGAACGCTGTGTTTCAATGTATTATTGCATCAGCTTGTACAAAAAAAGTGTAACCAAATAATTTCCATCTACATTTTAAAGTAAAATTTCAAGTTTAAAGAAGAAAAAGTACAATGAAATGTAACTAAAATACTTTCCATAATCACATGCATTATGAGTACAAAATATTTTAATTCCAGTTGTGCCTTCCACGAGAAAGATTTCTAATCATCAGAAACATTAAATTCAAAATTAAAAACTGATACAAAGGATCAGTACATTACAATAATCATTTTTGTATTAAGAATAAATCACACACACCTTCGCCGTTTCTTATCTTTCTCTTAAAAAAAAAACGTTTTTTAAAAATTCGGAATGCAGACTACTCTTTGGTAAAGTTTGAGGCTAAAAAAATTTGATGGTGACCAGAGGCTAGTAAATCCAAAAAAGTTAGTGGCCACTTTGGTGTTGTTGGTGGCCACTTTGAACCAAGCTCCAATATTGTAATCCCACTTCATTTCATTCAGCATATAGTAATATTACACTATGTATTTGCATATATCTTAACCCATTAATGCCTAGCGTCCCTTTTTAGGGAAGGTCCAAAAAAGGGTCTGAATTTCACCAAAATGAACATTTCAACCACATAATAGTGTTCAATTAATACCTTGGTATTGTTTCAATTCGTTATTAACAGATTGCAGAACATAAACATTGTAAAGTGGGTTCTGTAGCAGTTTTAATATGTTCTTTATCAAAAATGACATCGTTCACAATCTCAAGAAAAAAAACTAAGTTTTCAAAGTTATTCCCAGCTTCCCAGTTTATGTTGATTGCTGATTTTATTTCTTCTTATAAAATTTCTTTTTAAATATTATATCGTAGGCAAAAATTTTTTTTAGTAAAACAAGTATGTACCCTCTGGGGTCTATCGTAACTTTTAAGGGACGATTTTTCTTTCCTTAATAAAGAAAATATTTTTGCATAATATTTTTTTTATCATTTTTTCTGTCCATTAAACTCTTTGTAACCAGTATACAAAATATTTTTGGGAAAAAAATGTCAGGCATTAATGGGTTAACAAAATTACTATATCTATAAAGAATGTTTTAAAGAAAAATACAAATCTTTTCTGAAAAAGAAAATTTTAAAATCCAAATAATAATACATTATGAAAATAAAACAAAAACTAAACGCATCTGCATACTTGACGTTTATAAAACATATCATTTAATTTGCTGATCAATCATAAATTTGGTTATCTTTGACTATTTTAGCAACAAAGTTTCATTGCATTTTCCAGATTCAAATTGTGTTTAGATGTTTTTACAGCAGATGCGTCGATGTTTTCTCCAAGTTAAAATTGGGAGCTAAAAGACAGTGACGATGCTATGAGTTATTTTATTTTCTTAATCGGCTTGATGCATCAGCAGTTTGTAATTTTTGCTCAAAAGATAGGTCGCCAGTTTGACGACCAACATAACATCTTGTAGTCGCCAATAAATAATTTTTAGTCGCCACTATCGAGTGGCGACATCTAATCTCAACCTTTATTCTTCGGAATTGACTCCAAATTTTAACCCATTAATGCCTGACATTTTTTTCCAAAGCTTTTTTGTATACTGGTTAAACGGCTACATTACTCACTTTACAATGGTTATATGCTGCAATCTGTTAATAATGAATTTAAACAATACTAAAGTAATAATTGAACACTATTATTTGGTTGAATAGTTCATATTTGGTAAATTCAGATACTTTTTGGACCGTCCCTAAAGAGGGACGCTAGTCATTAATGAGTTTTAAGGTTAAAAAAAATATATATTTTCAGAAACTAAAGGCTTTAATTCTAGGCAGACGTCAATGTTTATCACATTTAAATTCTTCATAAATTTAAAATTTTAGGCCAAAACAGTCTTATTTTCTTTAAGTTCCAAAACTTTTCATTTACACATCTGCTCATTAACCCACGATTTATAACACATTTATACTTTTCTGTAGAGCTTTTTTTTTTTTTTTAATCTGTAAGCCATTATTTTCTCTTTTTAACGGATGATAGTTAAAAAAAAATGCTTGCTCATTTTCAAAGACAAACATTTTATCTGATGATGAAATTTTATAATCTTACTTTTCAAATAATAGTACTGTGTATACTCTGAAGTAAATAAATAAAAAATATTGCAAATAACCTATTTCGCCCAAAAATACGATAAAAACATATGTTCAAAAATAAAGATTTTACAGTTATTTTAACCAGACACCGCAAAAATCAAATATCTATTTCTACAATTCGTAGATTAAATTTCCGCACTTAAAGCATCTTTCAAAAGCGGATATCAGAGTTCAATACCCGATAAATACGGCGCGATAAAAATTATTAAGGTCAGTATTTTGAGATTATAGATAAGTTCCTATCTGAAAACAGCTTTTGTATCGTAATATTACACAAATTTGACCTTGGATGTTTTTTTCCCAGCATACTGCCAATTTTTAGCTTATTAAAATTGATAAATCTGTTCTTCCCTTCTCTTTCTCGTTTTTAAAACCATTACTTTTCTTTCTCCGGCTTAGCGATAACTAAAACTGGGATTTGCCGCCAATGGTACATTTAGGTAATGTAAATAATTGCAAAGAAGTCATGACAAATTAATTCACCCACTTCAGCTTTATGAATGCATTTAACTAATCAAATGTATGATTTAAAAGCGTTTCAGTAGGGGGAGACATATCTAGTGCCACCTTTTTTTCATTTGCACAAAAATCAGAAACACCGACTTATTTTAAAGTACGAAACTGATGCACATGCAGTGTTACACTTCCATTAAGATTAGCAAAAAAAAAAAAAAAATGTTGAATAGAAAGTTAAAAAAAAAAAAAAGAAAATACAAATTGCCATAGATACAAGACATTTCTGTACCTCGAGCCATTACATTAAAATTAAGTTTTGAACCGCCATGAATGGGAAACCACCACACATGGATTTTATTTGAGTCAAAGTACCACTGGTTTGTCTTACACATACTATTTAAATTACAATACGATTAACCATTAGTGAATCTTAAGAATTTTTATATTCATTAGTATCATCTAAAAGTCAGCTGTGTACATTGTCGCTAAGCTCACTTTGGGAAAGCTTTTTCATTCAATAATAAAGGATGAAAACAGGAAAAGATAAAAGCATTTTGTCATTTTTACTAAAATGAAAACGATA